>CAWVPG010000250.1:0-126913 GCA_963931845.1 Maratus michaelseni | reverse complement strand
AGGGTATTCCTTTTACAGACGGTGGGCTTTCATCATCTAACACAATTTCTCACAACTTTCTCTTTCATATTCATCATAATTTCTTATTATCTCAAAAAAACTTTAAAGTTAATGGCTCAACTCAGCAGCCTAAAACTCTGAAAAGAAAGAAGCATTATAAGTCCTTAAATCATATTAAAAAAAATTAAAAGTTCAATGTCCACCAGCAGAAAGTCCTTTTTCACAACCACGGGGCTCCAGCACGCTCCATTTACTAGATATATGACAAAAAAAATTATATGATGAGCTTGGAAAATCATATCTCTTCCTCCAAAAACATTTAATCTGAAAACCAAGAAGACGAGACGTCATCGCACTCATATTCACTCTGCGTTATTGAAAATGTTGACGATAGATCGGAATCCGATCCGTCCTCGTAGGGGAAGAAATATTTACTTCTTCGACGTGACTGCCCAGACATATACTCTTTGCTTTCCTCTGGAGAAACATTGTCCGATGTATCAATTGAATAAATATTCAAAACTTCTTCTATCATAAACAAATGCTGTTCATAATGCAACACATCGCCTCGGATAAAACTTTCAATTAAATCACAGTACAGACACATTTCTTCTCGTTAACTGATGACTTGATAGCAAAAAAAATGACCTCTTCCAAAATTTAAGGACAAAGATGCCTTCCCTTCAAAAATGATGCACTTTAGCTGCTTCAGAAAAACCACGCCATGTGTCATTTGAAAATAAATTACTTTTAAAAAAAATCTTTAAACTATAACATTTACTATATTACTACAAAAAAAAACTTATTAAAAACAAAATTTAATAAAGATTAAGACTATAATTCATATTTTTACTACAATATTTTACCTTTTAAACTACATTTAAACTTAAAATAAAAACAGTATAAGGATATTTAAACTTAAATGCTTCAAAAAAAAACTTCGCCCCCCCCCCCCCCTCTCAAAGATCGGTAAGGGACCTAAACCACTACATTAAACCTGTCAGGGTTAAGATTTAGAAAAAAAAAAAATGAAGAACCAGAAATAAAACTTTATAGAAATAAAATAATTTGTTAAATTAAAATAAACCTATTACAATTTACAATATATGAAATTTAATTTAAAAGCCCATAACCTAATGTTAACTATTATGAAAGATAATAGTTATGGGGTTTAAGAAAAGATAACAGAGTTAACACGCTTTTAAAGGAAACGTAAAAGCTGATTTTTATACCCCAGATAAATGAAAAACAATTAAGTTAAACCCAAATGTAGTGGTTTAAAAACAAGGAAGATAACATATTTAAAAACCAAGGATATTTATTTAAACATTCAATCAAACAATTACAACAATGATAATTAAACTTAATTTAAAATCAATTAAATAAATATAACAATGTCACACCACTCAATATATATACTTTAACAATTACTAAAAAGGTTCTCAATATCTAAATGACAACATGACGTGATTAGATTAAATATTGACCATCTGGAACCCTAGCCACTTCAACATTATAGGGCAGCAAAGCACGTAGATCTGTTTCCTCTATTCCACACATAAGTTCATTTCATAAATGAAAGTCAGAAAGCACTTTTAATGAGAAACTAACTTCTTAATTAAAGGATTTCACCAAGTTTCCGAAACAACGTATTCACTCAACACCATATCCCATTAAAAGTCAAACCATTTCCAGGAATACTTCTTTCCACTTCTTTCACCATAATAACTGCCGAACAAGCACTAAACTCACAATCTAGAATGTCATCACTTTCAACCAAGATAAAATATAACCAACATAAATACGACTGACACTGGGATGAACGTACACACTATTACAAGACACCACACTAAAACAATAAGGACAGTCTCTGAAAGCGGCAGCTGAAGAAGATGATCGTTCACCAAAGAATGCAACTATATATACCTCAGTACTCCCTCAGATTACTACGCCACGCATGCTCACACCGATCTTCCGAAACTTCCAGAACGTCAATGACATCGATTTATGCAAAACTATCGTTCTGGCGTTAACCTCCTGACACGTACCGTGATTACGTCACGACAACGGCATCTCCCGGTATCTAGGCCAACCACGATGACTGAGATTGAAATCGATGAAGCGTATCAAATGATGTAAACGAAAGAAAAGTAACCGCGAGTTATGAAGCCACACAAGGTAAACAGAAAACGGAAAACTAAAGATTGTATTAGAGTAAAGATTAACTTTATATTTACATTTAATATAGATACAAAAATGGCCAAATTCATTTCAATAAGTAAGTTTATCTTTCACTATGAATATGTATTTCCATGAAAGTTTAACTAAAGAATAGTATTTAACTGAACTGACTTTAAACATAAAACATGATTTCATTACTAAATTAAAGATATTTTTATGAGACTTCTTGAATAAAAACATCATTTAATTTAACATAACACAAAATAAAAATATAATTTAAAGATGTCTGTAAGGTATTATAACTTTAAATATTATTAAACTTTATATGAATGTTGAACTAAAAAGGTTTATAAAAGATATGTAGAATGATGAGACAAGTTATATAGAAATGAGGGACTCCATTTCTTAGACATGTTCTCATTTTCCTAACATGTGCCCCCCCTCTCATCACTTCTACATTGCCAAACTCCACTTATCTGTAAATCAAACAACCATTTAAACAAACCCAAGATGTCGCCTTGTCAACCAAAATAACATACACAACTAACAGAAAATTGCAAAAAAAAAATAGCCAAACAAAAAAAACAGTTCCAGACAGCCAATTCATCATTAAAAAGCACATTTAAATCACATACAATAAACAAAAAAATACAACACATAATACACATATTTAAAATCTTTATATATATTAAAAATTCATTCCAGTCTTTACTTAGTCCATCTTTTCAGTTCATATATAAAAAATATGCGTATATACACACTAACACAATTTAATTGTATATATACCGATCATTCACATTCCCAAAAAAAAATATCCAAAAAAACTTCATTTCGTGTAACACATCTTTCTACAGCTTACCAACATATTTTTTTTTTTTTTTTTTAACACAATTACACTTTATCACCTTAAACATTAAAAAATATGAATATTTGATGAACAAGCTCCACCTGACACCAATAACCCTTGTTAAAAAAAAATTGAAAACATTTTCTATATATATATTCAGAAATTATTCAATACGAGTCAATTCAAAGCTCATTAAAAATTTACATATATGCCTAAAACAATATATTATCTCTATTACCTAACACTTTAATTTAAATAATTTAACACTTGAACATTTTCTAATACTCACTATAAACTTTCTTAATCTAATACATAATTTAACCTCTATCACTTATTTTCTAACACTTGCTTTAACACTTTATTTTTATTTTTAAAAAAATTCAAACTATTAAAATAAAAACTATTATTTATACAAATTTTTTTTTTTCTAAACCATCCCTCCAGGCAATCTCACAATAATACATCAACACCACGTCTTATCTATATGATATCCGATCCTGCAGCTCCAGGCAAAGGGAAAAGAAAAGATACCTCAATTCATGCCGGCCTGAATCAAGAATCCTATTTATAACTATAACTTCTCTTTCTCAAATCCATGATTATCTATCTCCAAACCTACCTCTAGGGATCCTGACACACAGGACAACACAGAAATAAAACGTAATATCTCTAAATAGAGATCAAAATTATAACATTTATTGAAGATGTACATAACACTCTTTCAACTTTCACCATACTGAAATTCAAAGAACTTCAATATTCCCTTTCAGCACTAATGCCTAAGCACGCACTTTCTCAATCATCATTACTTTAGGCCTAAAGATTCCATACCATTTTCTCACATAAAACAACGTAGAAATAGGCTAGATACATAGACAATATCCCATAGACTGATTAAACTGAAACTTTAAGTTTCACAAGAGAAATTTAGCACTATGTTCAAAATAATTTATCCTGAGCCGCAACAGATACCATGAATACTCAATATATTTCCAACACTCTTTAAACATCTTAAAACATTCGATGAAGATCTTAATAATGTCAAGCAGGGAAAAACCTTACAAATTCACTATCTCATGAAGGTAACCAAACAAATTCTAACACATTTCAACTAAAAAAAAAAAAAATCCAGATCAAATTTAAGGAAAATTTAAACTACAGAAACAATATTTCCAACAAACATTTTCTCAAAAAAAAAACTTTCATCTAATTTAGAAAACGCTGAAAATCCAGCTCAGCAACTTATGTGACATCCTTCATACAGTTTAACTGGCCTAAAATAACATATAAATCCATGTTAACAATGGATTATATACAAATGTTCTCCAAAACACCACTCCCCATTGCACCATTCTCCAAAAACTATCTTTAAAAAATTTATATATATAAAAAAAAAAAATACAAATAAAAACCAGAAAATGTCAACACTGTCAAAAATGAGAATTAACGTAACAAGACTACTAACTAAAAATCTCAAGATAGTCTATCCATCATGAGAATAGAGCATTTAGCTCAACACCACCAGTCAAGACTGTTCTGAGGCACACACTGCCAAGCCAATATTTACTTTACATTAACAATATCAAATGGAAGTCAACATCTCCGCCTGGTTCAAACAATTAAGGGGCCCCAGTCAAAAATGCCAAAAACCATTTAACTGTCAACTATCAGACTGCTAACTAAAAATTACCAACTTCTTCACATACATTCTGCTTTTATTTTACTACTCCTGCACGACACACGGGTCCTAGTGGCATTCCCATTACAAAAAACTGGACTCACAAAATTAAAATAACTATGCCCGCGGTAAGGCCCTGATGTGGCGGTAACCCCCCAACAACTCCCCCCGAAAGAGTTCTCTGTCATTTACCGGTCAAGGGTCACCCTCCCGAGACTGAACCGAGGGCTGATCGAACTCCCCGAAGAGGAATGTCGAAGGGCACCATCTCCACATCCTGACGGAAATTAAATAGAATGCCGTAACAAGAGACAGTAAAAGTTAAAAAATGCAA
This sequence comes from Maratus michaelseni, assembly GCA_963931845.1. Classification (NCBI taxonomy): domain Eukaryota; kingdom Metazoa; phylum Arthropoda; class Arachnida; order Araneae; family Salticidae; genus Maratus; species Maratus michaelseni. Next base: position 121,873 of record CAWVPG010000250.1, on the reverse strand, counting down.
AAGATTTGCAAAAACAAACCCTTCAAAAAAAATTCTTTTTTTTCCTTTTCTTTTCTCTCTTATGTAGCTCAATTTCAATTAATCATTTTAAAAACTCAATGCCTGACCACCTTACAAATGAAAAGACCCCTTTTTTTTTTCATGAAACGTTAATGACATTTACCCTCTAAACATTTTTTTCTTCAAAAGAAACCTAATAAGATGGATCGACCAAGTCTCTCTCCATTCCCAGTTCCCGAAAAAAAAACAACCAGATCATAGCATACAGAGCTGAACCATAAGATCCCTAACAAAATATCAAACAGCCGCCTGCAGCTATCCAGATCTATTTAATAGTTGCACAATTACCAAATCCTCAGGAACTAGAATTCCTCAAGCCACAATCCATCAAAATACCTAAAACTTTTATTAACATATTTTATCCTTCCTCAAACCTTAAAATTTTTACCTGACACTAAAAAAATTTAAATAGATTTTTCATTAAAATTGTACAAGTTATATTCACAAACAACAGATTCCCCTCTTCCAAACCCAGATATTCCTTACACTTTAATATCCAACTCCTCTCATTTATTTAAAAATATGACATGAAAGAAATCATAAATTTCAAATTTCCAATTTTTAAATTAACACTTCTTAAAAAAAATTTAAATTTATTAATTAACTCTCCACCAAAAGAACTCATTAAACATATACAAAACTTAAAATATATAAAACTTCTAAATTAAAAATTATAATGATATATTAGGATCAAACTGATTTCAGTGGAGCTGAACACACTTTTTCACCTAGAATGACCCCTTAAATAAAGATAATTCAAAAATAACCAATTAATAAATTAACTTAGTATATACAAATTAAAATTTCCTTTAAATTAACATAACTCAAGTAAATTCTCTCCCCCTCTCAGCATAATTCCCAGGATTCCTAAAAAAAGTTAAGTCCAAATTACATGACTAACTGACAGAGCATATCTTACACAAAGCAAATTAAAACTGCTTAATATACTCAAAAAATTCCTAAAGATAACTTTAAAAATTCTAACAAGAATCCTGGATAAATGCCTTAAAAAGTGGAGAGACAAGACATAACTTTACACTACATAACTCCAACATATAATTACTTATAATATAACTTAAAAAATATATATAAAACAGTTTTATTATAGTCAGATCAAAATAAACTTAAAAAAAACTTCTGGTAAAGAATCACCAAAAAAAAATTAACAACATGTTTATTTATAAATTTATAAGTATTGCAATAGACAAAAAAAAAAACATTTCTTTCATAAATTCAAAAATATTCCCTCAAAAAAAAAAAATTCATCATCAGGTCCATTATATACATCTATATAAATAAAATATAGTTTATTTCTGACCAACAAAATGTAATTTAACTGAAATTAACGATAAAACATTCATAACACATGAGCTAGCCAAAAATTAGTTAAATCTGGGTCAGAAACAAAAAGATTTTTAACCCAAACTGGTTGTCCTTACAAAAATCAACCCCCTTGATATAAGATTTGTCTATATTCAAATCTCCAACATATCAAAAAATATGGTCAAAACCAATTCTATTTCATCCCCAGAATATACATTCAAAGCTAGACCCAATAAATGATATCTATAAAAATTTATATGACCCTTACTTTTAACTTAAAACAAGACTAAAATTTTAAACATTACTTTAATTTTATTCAATACTAAAAAAAACTATTTCAACAATTCAAAAGTAAATTTCTATTAACTGTTACATATTAAAGTAAAACAAAAATTAAACCATTTAACATTACTTAATTTACTTATAAAAATTCTATTCTAAAAGTACAGAAAATTTACCATTAAAAAATTTGCACAACTGGGTCATATTATATTAAATTTTTATTAATAAAAAAATAAACTCTCATAAATCCAAACTAATTTAAACTTAAAAAAAATAACAAGTCAAAAAGTAAAAAAAACTTTTAAACTTCAGACCTGACGATAACTTAAACTTCACTTATTTTCCCAAACCTATACTTAACAACTTGAGTCAATATCCAAAGAAGATTTCAGGGGATCTGCTGTAAAGACCTTTATTGAAAAACATATTAAATCAAAAAAAATTTAAATAAAGCACAGGGTATTCCTTTTACAGACGGTGGGCTTTCATCATCTAACACAATTTCTCACAACTTTCTCTTTCATATTCATCATAATTTCTTATTATCTCAAAAAAACTTTAAAGTTAATGGCTCAACTCAGCAGCCTAAAACTCTGAAAAGAAAGAAGCATTATAAGTCCTTAAATCATATTAAAAAAAATTAAAAGTTCAATGTCCACCAGCAGAAAGTCCTTTTTCACAACCACGGGGCTCCAGCACGCTCCATTTACTAGATATATGACAAAAAAAATTATATGATGAGCTTGGAAAATCATATCTCTTCCTCCAAAAACATTTAATCTGAAAACCAAGAAGACGAGACGTCATCGCACTCATATTCACTCTGCGTTATTGAAAATGTTGACGATAGATCGGAATCCGATCCGTCCTCGTAGGGGAAGAAATATTTACTTCTTCGACGTGACTGCCCAGACATATACTCTTTGCTTTCCTCTGGAGAAACATTGTCCGATGTATCAATTGAATAAATATTCAAAACTTCTTCTATCATAAACAAATGCTGTTCATAATGCAACACATCGCCTCGGATAAAACTTTCAATTAAATCACAGTACAGACACATTTCTTCTCGTTAACTGATGACTTGATAGCAAAAAAAATGACCTCTTCCAAAATTTAAGGACAAAGATGCCTTCCCTTCAAAAATGATGCACTTTAGCTGCTTCAGAAAAACCACGCCATGTGTCATTTGAAAATAAATTACTTTTAAAAAAAATCTTTAAACTATAACATTTACTATATTACTACAAAAAAAAACTTATTAAAAACAAAATTTAATAAAGATTAAGACTATAATTCATATTTTTACTACAATATTTTACCTTTTAAACTACATTTAAACTTAAAATAAAAACAGTATAAGGATATTTAAACTTAAATGCTTCAAAAAAAAACTTCGCCCCCCCCCCCCCCCTCTCAAAGATCGGTAAGGGACCTAAACCACTACATTAAACCTGTCAGGGTTAAGATTTAGAAAAAAAAAAAATGAAGAACCAGAAATAAAACTTTATAGAAATAAAATAATTTGTTAAATTAAAATAAACCTATTACAATTTACAATATATGAAATTTAATTTAAAAGCCCATAACCTAATGTTAACTATTATGAAAGATAATAGTTATGGGGTTTAAGAAAAGATAACAGAGTTAACACGCTTTTAAAGGAAACGTAAAAGCTGATTTTTATACCCCAGATAAATGAAAAACAATTAAGTTAAACCCAAATGTAGTGGTTTAAAAACAAGGAAGATAACATATTTAAAAACCAAGGATATTTATTTAAACATTCAATCAAACAATTACAACAATGATAATTAAACTTAATTTAAAATCAATTAAATAAATATAACAATGTCACACCACTCAATATATATACTTTAACAATTACTAAAAAGGTTCTCAATATCTAAATGACAACATGACGTGATTAGATTAAATATTGACCATCTGGAACCCTAGCCACTTCAACATTATAGGGCAGCAAAGCACGTAGATCTGTTTCCTCTATTCCACACATAAGTTCATTTCATAAATGAAAGTCAGAAAGCACTTTTAATGAGAAACTAACTTCTTAATTAAAGGATTTCACCAAGTTTCCGAAACAACGTATTCACTCAACACCATATCCCATTAAAAGTCAAACCATTTCCAGGAATACTTCTTTCCACTTCTTTCACCATAATAACTGCCGAACAAGCACTAAACTCACAATCTAGAATGTCATCACTTTCAACCAAGATAAAATATAACCAACATAAATACGACTGACACTGGGATGAACGTACACACTATTACAAGACACCACACTAAAACAATAAGGACAGTCTCTGAAAGCGGCAGCTGAAGAAGATGATCGTTCACCAAAGAATGCAACTATATATACCTCAGTACTCCCTCAGATTACTACGCCACGCATGCTCACACCGATCTTCCGAAACTTCCAGAACGTCAATGACATCGATTTATGCAAAACTATCGTTCTGGCGTTAACCTCCTGACACGTACCGTGATTACGTCACGACAACGGCATCTCCCGGTATCTAGGCCAACCACGATGACTGAGATTGAAATCGATGAAGCGTATCAAATGATGTAAACGAAAGAAAAGTAACCGCGAGTTATGAAGCCACACAAGGTAAACAGAAAACGGAAAACTAAAGATTGTATTAGAGTAAAGATTAACTTTATATTTACATTTAATATAGATACAAAAATGGCCAAATTCATTTCAATAAGTAAGTTTATCTTTCACTATGAATATGTATTTCCATGAAAGTTTAACTAAAGAATAGTATTTAACTGAACTGACTTTAAACATAAAACATGATTTCATTACTAAATTAAAGATATTTTTATGAGACTTCTTGAATAAAAACATCATTTAATTTAACATAACACAAAATAAAAATATAATTTAAAGATGTCTGTAAGGTATTATAACTTTAAATATTATTAAACTTTATATGAATGTTGAACTAAAAAGGTTTATAAAAGATATGTAGAATGATGAGACAAGTTATATAGAAATGAGGGACTCCATTTCTTAGACATGTTCTCATTTTCCTAACATGTGCCCCCCCTCTCATCACTTCTACATTGCCAAACTCCACTTATCTGTAAATCAAACAACCATTTAAACAAACCCAAGATGTCGCCTTGTCAACCAAAATAACATACACAACTAACAGAAAATTGCAAAAAAAAAATAGCCAAACAAAAAAAACAGTTCCAGACAGCCAATTCATCATTAAAAAGCACATTTAAATCACATACAATAAACAAAAAAATACAACACATAATACACATATTTAAAATCTTTATATATATTAAAAATTCATTCCAGTCTTTACTTAGTCCATCTTTTCAGTTCATATATAAAAAATATGCGTATATACACACTAACACAATTTAATTGTATATATACCGATCATTCACATTCCCAAAAAAAAATATCCAAAAAAACTTCATTTCGTGTAACACATCTTTCTACAGCTTACCAACATATTTTTTTTTTTTTTTTTTAACACAATTACACTTTATCACCTTAAACATTAAAAAATATGAATATTTGATGAACAAGCTCCACCTGACACCAATAACCCTTGTTAAAAAAAAATTGAAAACATTTTCTATATATATATTCAGAAATTATTCAATACGAGTCAATTCAAAGCTCATTAAAAATTTACATATATGCCTAAAACAATATATTATCTCTATTACCTAACACTTTAATTTAAATAATTTAACACTTGAACATTTTCTAATACTCACTATAAACTTTCTTAATCTAATACATAATTTAACCTCTATCACTTATTTTCTAACACTTGCTTTAACACTTTATTTTTATTTTTAAAAAAATTCAAACTATTAAAATAAAAACTATTATTTATACAAATTTTTTTTTTTCTAAACCATCCCTCCAGGCAATCTCACAATAATACATCAACACCACGTCTTATCTATATGATATCCGATCCTGCAGCTCCAGGCAAAGGGAAAAGAAAAGATACCTCAATTCATGCCGGCCTGAATCAAGAATCCTATTTATAACTATAACTTCTCTTTCTCAAATCCATGATTATCTATCTCCAAACCTACCTCTAGGGATCCTGACACACAGGACAACACAGAAATAAAACGTAATATCTCTAAATAGAGATCAAAATTATAACATTTATTGAAGATGTACATAACACTCTTTCAACTTTCACCATACTGAAATTCAAAGAACTTCAATATTCCCTTTCAGCACTAATGCCTAAGCACGCACTTTCTCAATCATCATTACTTTAGGCCTAAAGATTCCATACCATTTTCTCACATAAAACAACGTAGAAATAGGCTAGATACATAGACAATATCCCATAGACTGATTAAACTGAAACTTTAAGTTTCACAAGAGAAATTTAGCACTATGTTCAAAATAATTTATCCTGAGCCGCAACAGATACCATGAATACTCAATATATTTCCAACACTCTTTAAACATCTTAAAACATTCGATGAAGATCTTAATAATGTCAAGCAGGGAAAAACCTTACAAATTCACTATCTCATGAAGGTAACCAAACAAATTCTAACACATTTCAACTAAAAAAAAAAAAAAATCCAGATCAAATTTAAGGAAAATTTAAACTACAGAAACAATATTTCCAACAAACATTTTCTCAAAAAAAAAACTTTCATCTAATTTAGAAAACGCTGAAAATCCAGCTCAGCAACTTATGTGACATCCTTCATACAGTTTAACTGGCCTAAAATAACATATAAATCCATGTTAACAATGGATTATATACAAATGTTCTCCAAAACACCACTCCCCATTGCACCATTCTCCAAAAACTATCTTTAAAAAATTTATATATATAAAAAAAAAAAATACAAATAAAAACCAGAAAATGTCAACACTGTCAAAAATGAGAATTAACGTAACAAGACTACTAACTAAAAATCTCAAGATAGTCTATCCATCATGAGAATAGAGCATTTAGCTCAACACCACCAGTCAAGACTGTTCTGAGGCACACACTGCCAAGCCAATATTTACTTTACATTAACAATATCAAATGGAAGTCAACATCTCCGCCTGGTTCAAACAATTAAGGGGCCCCAGTCAAAAATGCCAAAAACCATTTAACTGTCAACTATCAGACTGCTAACTAAAAATTACCAACTTCTTCACATACATTCTGCTTTTATTTTACTACTCCTGCACGACACACGGGTCCTAGTGGCATTCCCATTACAAAAAACTGGACTCACAAAATTAAAATAACTATGCCCGCGGTAAGGCCCTGATGTGGCGGTAACCCCCCAACAACTCCCCCCGAAAGAGTTCTCTGTCATTTACCGGTCAAGGGTCACCCTCCCGAGACGGAACCGAGGGCTGATCGAACTCCCCGAAGAGGAATGTCGAAGGGCACCATCTCCACATCCTGACGGAAATTAAATAGAATGCCGTAACAAGAGACAGTAAAAGTTAAAAAATGCAAAAGATTTGCAAAAACATAAACCCTTCAAAAAAAATTCTTTTTTTTCCTTTTCTTTTCTCTCTTATGTAGCTCAATTTCAATTAATCATTTTAAAAACTCAATGCCTGACCACCTTACAAATGAAAAGACCCCTTTTTTTTTTCATGAAACGTTAATGACATTTACCCTCTAAACATTTTTTTCTTCAAAAGAAACCTAATAAGATGGATCGACCAAGTCTCTCTCCATTCCCAGTTCCCGAAAAAAAAACAACCAGATCATAGCATACAGAGCTGAACCATAAGATCCCTAACAAAATATCAAACAGCCGCCTGCAGCTATCCAGATCTATTTAATAGTTGCACAATTACCAAATCCTCAGGAACTAGAATTCCTCAAGCCACAATCCATCAAAATACCTAAAACTTTTATTAACATATTTTATCCTTCCTCAAACCTTAAAATTTTTACCTGACACTAAAAAAATTTAAATAGATTTTTCATTAAAATTGTACAAGTTATATTCACAAACAACAGATTCCCCTCTTCCAAACCCAGATATTCCTTACACTTTAATATCCAACTCCTCTCATTTATTTAAAAATATGACATGAAAGAAATCATAAATTTCAAATTTCCAATTTTTAAATTAACACTTCTTAAAAAAAATTTAAATTTATTAATTAACTCTCCACCAAAAGAACTCATTAAACATATACAAAACTTAAAATATATAAAACTTCTAAATTAAAAATTATAATGATATATTAGGATCAAACTGATTTCAGTGGAGCTGAACACACTTTTTCACCTAGAATGACCCCTTAAATAAAGATAATTCAAAAATAACCAATTAATAAATTAACTTAGTATATACAAATTAAAATTTCCTTTAAATTAACATAACTCAAGTAAATTCTCTCCCCCTCTCAGCATAATTCCCAGGATTCCTAAAAAAAGTTAAGTCCAAATTACATGACTAACTGACAGAGCATATCTTACACAAAGCAAATTAAAACTGCTTAATATACTCAAAAAATTCCTAAAGATAACTTTAAAAATTCTAACAAGAATCCTGGATAAATGCCTTAAAAAGTGGAGAGACAAGACATAACTTTACACTACATAACTCCAACATATAATTACTTATAATATAACTTAAAAAATATATATAAAACAGTTTTATTATAGTCAGATCAAAATAAACTTAAAAAAAACTTCTGGTAAAGAATCACCAAAAAAAAATTAACAACATGTTTATTTATAAATTTATAAGTATTGCAATAGACAAAAAAAAAAACATTTCTTTCATAAATTCAAAAATATTCCCTCAAAAAAAAAAAATTCATCATCAGGTCCATTATATACATCTATATAAATAAAATATAGTTTATTTCTGACCAACAAAATGTAATTTAACTGAAATTAACGATAAAACATTCATAACACATGAGCTAGCCAAAAATTAGTTAAATCTGGGTCAGAAACAAAAAGATTTTTAACCCAAACTGGTTGTCCTTACAAAAATCAACCCCCTTGATATAAGATTTGTCTATATTCAAATCTCCAACATATCAAAAAATATGGTCAAAACCAATTCTATTTCATCCCCAGAATATACATTCAAAGCTAGACCCAATAAATGATATCTATAAAAATTTATATGACCCTTACTTTTAACTTAAAACAAGACTAAAATTTTAAACATTACTTTAATTTTATTCAATACTAAAAAAAACTATTTCAACAATTCAAAAGTAAATTTCTATTAACTGTTACATATTAAAGTAAAACAAAAATTAAACCATTTAACATTACTTAATTTACTTATAAAAATTCTATTCTAAAAGTACAGAAAATTTACCATTAAAAAATTTGCACAACTGGGTCATATTATATTAAATTTTTATTAATAAAAAAATAAACTCTCATAAATCCAAACTAATTTAAACTTAAAAAAAATAACAAGTCAAAAAGTAAAAAAAACTTTTAAACTTCAGACCTGACGATAACTTAAACTTCACTTATTTTCCCAAACCTATACTTAACAACTTGAGTCAATATCCAAAGAAGATTTCAGGGGATCTGCTGTAAAGACCTTTATTGAAAAACATATTAAATCAAAAAAAATTTAAATAAAGCACAGGGTATTCCTTTTACAGACGGTGGGCTTTCATCATCTAACACAATTTCTCACAACTTTCTCTTTCATATTCATCATAATTTCTTATTATCTCAAAAAAACTTTAAAGTTAATGGCTCAACTCAGCAGCCTAAAACTCTGAAAAGAAAGAAGCATTATAAGTCCTTAAATCATATTAAAAAAAATTAAAAGTTCAATGTCCACCAGCAGAAAGTCCTTTTTCACAACCACGGGGCTCCAGCACGCTCCATTTACTAGATATATGACAAAAAAAATTATATGATGAGCTTGGAAAATCATATCTCTTCCTCCAAAAACATTTAATCTGAAAACCAAGAAGACGAGACGTCATCGCACTCATATTCACTCTGCGTTATTGAAAATGTTGACGATAGATCGGAATCCGATCCGTCCTCGTAGGGGAAGAAATATTTACTTCTTCGACGTGACTGCCCAGACATATACTCTTTGCTTTCCTCTGGAGAAACATTGTCCGATGTATCAATTGAATAAATATTCAAAACTTCTTCTATCATAAACAAATGCTGTTCATAATGCAACACATCGCCTCGGATAAAACTTTCAATTAAATCACAGTACAGACACATTTCTTCTCGTTAACTGATGACTTGATAGCAAAAAAAATGACCTCTTCCAAAATTTAAGGACAAAGATGCCTTCCCTTCAAAAATGATGCACTTTAGCTGCTTCAGAAAAACCACGCCATGTGTCATTTGAAAATAAATTACTTTTAAAAAAAATCTTTAAACTATAACATTTACTATATTACTACAAAAAAAAACTTATTAAAAACAAAATTTAATAAAGATTAAGACTATAATTCATATTTTTACTACAATATTTTACCTTTTAAACTACATTTAAACTTAAAATAAAAACAGTATAAGGATATTTAAACTTAAATGCTTCAAAAAAAAACTTCGCCCCCCCCCCCCCCCTCTCAAAGATCGGTAAGGGACCTAAACCACTACATTAAACCTGTCAGGGTTAAGATTTAGAAAAAAAAAAAAATGAAGAACCAGAAATAAAACTTTATAGAAATAAAATAATTTGTTAAATTAAAATAAACCTATTACAATTTACAATATATGAAATTTAATTTAAAAGCCCATAACCTAATGTTAACTATTATGAAAGATAATAGTTATGGGGTTTAAGAAAAGATAACAGAGTTAACACGCTTTTAAAGGAAACGTAAAAGCTGATTTTTATACCCCAGATAAATGAAAAACAATTAAGTTAAACCCAAATGTAGTGGTTTAAAAACAAGGAAGATAACATATTTAAAAACCAAGGATATTTATTTAAACATTCAATCAAACAATTACAACAATGATAATTAAACTTAATTTAAAATCAATTAAATAAATATAACAATGTCACACCACTCAATATATATACTTTAACAATTACTAAAAAGGTTCTCAATATCTAAATGACAACATGACGTGATTAGATTAAATATTGACCATCTGGAACCCTAGCCACTTCAACATTATAGGGCAGCAAAGCACGTAGATCTGTTTCCTCTATTCCACACATAAGTTCATTTCATAAATGAAAGTCAGAAAGCACTTTTAATGAGAAACTAACTTCTTAATTAAAGGATTTCACCAAGTTTCCGAAACAACGTATTCACTCAACACCATATCCCATTAAAAGTCAAACCATTTCCAGGAATACTTCTTTCCACTTCTTTCACCATAATAACTGCCGAACAAGCACTAAACTCACAATCTAGAATGTCATCACTTTCAACCAAGATAAAATATAACCAACATAAATACGACTGACACTGGGATGAACGTACACACTATTACAAGACACCACACTAAAACAATAAGGACAGTCTCTGAAAGCGGCAGCTGAAGAAGATGATCGTTCACCAAAGAATGCAACTATATATACCTCAGTACTCCCTCAGATTACTACGCCACGCATGCTCACACCGATCTTCCGAAACTTCCAGAACGTCAATGACATCGATTTATGCAAAACTATCGTTCTGGCGTTAACCTCCTGACACGTACCGTGATTACGTCACGACAACGGCATCTCCCGGTATCTAGGCCAACCACGATGACTGAGATTGAAATCGATGAAGCGTATCAAATGATGTAAACGAAAGAAAAGTAACCGCGAGTTATGAAGCTACACAAGGTAAACAGAAAACGGAAAACTAAAGATTGTATTAGAGTAAAGATTAACTTTATATTTACATTTAATATAGATACAAAAATGGCCAAATTCATTTCAATAAGTAAGTTTATCTTTCACTATGAATATGTATTTCCATGAAAGTTTAACTAAAGAATAGTATTTAACTGAACTGACTTTAAACATAAAACATGATTTCATTACTAAATTAAAGATATTTTTATGAGACTTCTTGAATAAAAACATCATTTAATTTAACATAACACAAAATAAAAATATAATTTAAAGATGTCTGTAAGGTATTATAACTTTAAATATTATTAAACTTTATATGAATGTTGAACTAAAAAGGTTTATAAAAGATATGTAGAATGATGAGACAAATTATATAGAAATGAGGGACTCCATTTCTTAGACATGTTCTCATTTTCCTAACAAGCTGCGTCTCAATGTGCGCCGCGCCTTACTGACGCTGCGCGGAAATAGATAGTAAGATTTGAAATCTCATGATGGATTAAGTGTTTAATCTAAATTCTCTCCCCCTCTCAGCATAATTCCCAGGATTCCTAAAAAAAGTTAAGTCCAAATTACATGACTAACTGACAGAGCATATCTTACACAAAGCAAATTAAAACTGCTTAATATACTCAAAAAATTCCTAAAGATAACTTTAAAAATTCTAACAAGAATCCTGGATAAATGCCTTAAAAAGTGGAGAGACAAGACATAACTTTACACTACATAACTCCAACATATAATTACTTATAATATAACTTAAAAAATATATATAAAACAGTTTTATTATAGTCAGATCAAAATAAACTTAAAAAAAACTTCTGGTAAAGAATCACCAAAAAAAAATTAACAACATGTTTATTTATAAATTTATAAGTATTGCAATAGACAAAAAAAAAAACATTTCTTTCATAAATTCAAAAATATTCCCTCAAAAAAAAAAAATTCATCATCAGGTCCATTATATACATCTATATAAATAAAATATAGTTTATTTCTGACCAACAAAATGTAATTTAACTGAAATTAACGATAAAACATTCATAACACATGAGCTAGCCAAAAATTAGTTAAATCTGGGTCAGAAACAAAAAGATTTTTAACCCAAACTGGTTGTCCTTACAAAAATCAACCCCCTTGATATAAGATTTGTCTATATTCAAATCTCCAACATATCAAAAAATATGGTCAAAACCAATTCTATTTCATCCCCAGAATATACATTCAAAGCTAGACCCAATAAATGATATCTATAAAAATTTATATGACCCTTACTTTTAACTTAAAACAAGACTAAAATTTTAAACATTACTTTAATTTTATTCAATACTAAAAAAAACTATTTCAACAATTCAAAAGTAAATTTCTATTAACTGTTACATATTAAAGTAAAACAAAAATTAAACCATTTAACATTTCTTAATTTACTTATAAAAATTCTATTCTAAAAGTACAGAAAATTTACCATTAAAAAATTTGCACAACTGGGTCATATTATATTAAATTTTTATTAATAAAAAAATAAACTCTCATAAATCCAAACTAATTTAAACTTAAAAAAAATAACAAGTCAAAAAGTAAAAAAAACTTTTAAACTTCAGACCTGACGATAACTTAAACTTCACTTATTTTCCCAAACCTATACTTAACAACTTGAGTCAATATCCAAAGAAGATTTCAGGGGATCTGCTGTAAAGACCTTTATTGAAAAACATATTAAATCAAAAAAAATTTAAATAAAGCACAGGGTATTCCTTTTACAGACGGTGGGCTTTCATCATCTAACACAATTTCTCACAACTTTCTCTTTCATATTCATCATAATTTCTTATTATCTCAAAAAAACTTTAAAGTTAATGGCTCAACTCAGCAGCCTAAAACTCTGAAAAGAAAGAAGCATTATAAGTCCTTAAATCATATTAAAAAAAATTAAAAGTTCAATGTCCACCAGCAGAAAGTCCTTTTTCACAACCACGGGGCTCCAGCACGCTCCATTTACTAGATATATGACAAAAAAAATTATATGATGAGCTTGGAAAATCATATCTCTTCCTCCAAAAACATTTAATCTGAAAACCAAGAAGACGAGACGTCATCGCACTCATATTCACTCTGCGTTATTGAAAATGTTGACGATAGATCGGAATCCGATCCGTCCTCGTAGGGGAAGAAATATTTACTTCTTCGACGTGACTGCCCAGACATATACTCTTTGCTTTCCTCTGGAGAAACATTGTCCGATGTATCAATTGAATAAATATTCAAAACTTCTTCTATCATAAACAAATGCTGTTCATAATGCAACACATCGCCTCGGATAAAACTTTCAATTAAATCACAGTACAGACACATTTCTTCTCGTTAACTGATGACTTGATAGCAAAAAAAATGACCTCTTCCAAAATTTAAGGACAAAGATGCCTTCCCTTCAAAAATGATGCACTTTAGCTGCTTCAGAAAAACCACGCCATGTGTCATTTGAAAATAAATTACTTTTAAAAAAAATCTTTAAACTATAACATTTACTATATTACTACAAAAAAAAACTTATTAAAAACAAAATTTAATAAAGATTAAGACTATAATTCATATTTTTACTACAATATTTTACCTTTTAAACTACATTTAAACTTAAAATAAAAACAGTATAAGGATATTTAAACTTAAATGCTTCAAAAAAAAACTTCGCCCCCCCCCCCCCTCTCAAAGATCGGTAAGGGACCTAAACCACTACATTAAACCTGTCAGGGTTAAGATTTAGAAAAAAAAAAAATGAAGAACCAGAAATAAAACTTTATAGAAATAAAATAATTTGTTAAATTAAAATAAACCTATTACAATTTACAATATATGAAATTTAATTTAAAAGCCCATAACCTAATGTTAACTATTATGAAAGATAATAGTTATGGGGTTTAAGAAAAGATAACAGAGTTAACACGCTTTTAAAGGAAACGTAAAAGCTGATTTTTATACCCCAGATAAATGAAAAACAATTAAGTTAAACCCAAATGTAGTGGTTTAAAAACAAGGAAGATAACATATTTAAAAACCAAGGATATTTATTTAAACATTCAATCAAACAATTACAACAATGATAATTAAACTTAATTTAAAATCAATTAAATAAATATAACAATGTCACACCACTCAATATATATACTTTAACAATTACTAAAAAGGTTCTCAATATCTAAATGACAACATGACGTGATTAGATTAAATATTGACCATCTGGAACCCTAGCCACTTCAACATTATAGGGCAGCAAAGCACGTAGATCTGTTTCCTCTATTCCACACATAAGTTCATTTCATAAATGAAAGTCAGAAAGCACTTTTAATGAGAAACTAACTTCTTAATTAAAGGATTTCACCAAGTTTCCGAAACAACGTATTCACTCAACACCATATCCCATTAAAAGTCAAACCATTTCCAGGAATACTTCTTTCCACTTCTTTCACCATAATAACTGCCGAACAAGCACTAAACTCACAATCTAGAATGTCATCACTTTCAACCAAGATAAAATATAACCAACATAAATACGACTGACACTGGGATGAACGTACACACTATTACAAGACACCACACTAAAACAATAAGGACAGTCTCTGAAAGCGGCAGCTGAAGAAGATGATCGTTCACCAAAGAATGCAACTATATATACCTCAGTACTCCCTCAGATTACTACGCCACGCATGCTCACACCGATCTTCCGAAACTTCCAGAACGTCAATGACATCGATTTATGCAAAACTATCGTTCTGGCGTTAACCTCCTGACACGTACCGTGATTACGTCATGACAACGGCATCTCCCGGTATCTAGGCCAACCACGATGACTGAGATTGAAATCGATGAAGCGTATCAAATGATGTAAACGAAAGAAAAGTAACCGCGAGTTATGAAGCTACACAAGGTAAACAGAAAACGGAAAACTAAAGATTGTATTAGAGTAAAGATTAACTTTATATTTACATTTAATATAGATACAAAAATGGCCAAATTCATTTCAATAAGTAAGTTTATCTTTCACTATGAATATGTATTTCCATGAAAGTTTAACTAAAGAATAGTATTTAACTGAACTGACTTTAAACATAAAACATGATTTCATTACTAAATTAAAGATATTTTTATGAGACTTCTTGAATAAAAACATCATTTAATTTAACATAACACAAAATAAAAATATAATTTAAAGATGTCTGTAAGGTATTATAACTTTAAATATTATTAAACTTTATATGAATGTTGAACTAAAAAGGTTTATAAAAGATATGTAGAATGATGAGACAAATTATATAGAAATGAGGGACTCCATTTCTTAGACATGTTCTCATTTTCCTAACAAGCTGCGTCTCAATGTGCGCCGCGCCTTACTGACGCTGCGCGGAAATAGATAGTAAGATTTGAAATCTCATGATGGATTAAGTGTTTAATCTCGTCATTTGTTTTTTTATTTATATTTAATTATTGCGCCGCAAAAGACAGATTTTGATAGTAATAAGTATTGTGGGTGAAAAAAAGTCCGTATACTGAATGCACGGCACGTTGTTTTGATTTCCAATTTTGCCAGATATAGTAACGCCCGAAATCATATAGATAATCTACAACCTATCAAATTAATTGTTGATGGAATGGATCAAAGAATCATTAAATCGGAATATTTATTTTCGTCTTTTTTAGTTTTAGTGGATCATAGTTTACCATTAAATGCTTTATAACATGTAGTATTCCTATTTAAAAAGATGTTCCTGAATGGTGCTGTAGTAAAAATAGTTATGCACAAGGACAAAAAGAACCACAATTGTGAAAGAAATGGCCGATAAATTGTAAATATCTGCACATGATAGAGTTCTGCATATTTTGCCAGATATAGTAACGCCCGAAATCATATAGATAATCTACAACCTATCAAATTAATTGTTGATGGAATGGATCAAAGAATCATTAAATCGGAATATTTATTTTCGTCTTTTTTAGTTTTAGTGGATCATAGTTTACCATTAAATGCTTTATAACATGTAGTATTCCTATTTAAAAAGATGTTCCTGAATGGTGCTGTAGTAAAAATAGTTATGCACAAGGACAAAAAGAACCACAATTGTGAAAGAAATGGCCGATAAATTGTAAATATCTGCACATGATAGAGTTCTGCATTGAAGATGTATCCAGCGACTATTTACTCTTGTATTACCTATTAAGTTAAAAATAAATTTTTAGTGACTGCTAGTGTTCTTAGAGAGCACAATTTAAAAAATGAAAAAGGTAAAAATTATGTTTTTAAAATCTTTTTTTTTGTAGTATTTTCAGTTTCATTGCCTAAAAACTAATTTTATGTAGGAAAATATAGCTAGACCTTCATATAAATAATTTGCTACAACATTGATCTTCTCACCAAATGCTTTTGTAGCTGTGGCAGGTTAAACATTAGCCATATGTATTAACTGATGTTTTGAGTGAAAGCATGTAGGTTTTTAAATGTATTTGCTTATAAAAATTTTAAAGAATAGTTTTACAATTTTGAGGAATTCTCATATTGATATTTGTCATTTATATCAGATAATTATTGAATAAAATTTTGAATTAGCCATATTTGTTATATTTATTAGTGTTCTTATTTTTGTATTGCATGTATATATGTTTCAATTTGAATTCAAATAATGACAAATTTTATTTCGCGTATCATTTCACTTTTTTTGCTCGATTTTTACCCCGCGCACAGGTTTAACTTTTTTGTTCAATTTTCACCTCACGCATCATTTCCTCTTTTTTGCTCTTTTCTCAGACTCATCCTTGAAGACTACAAGATCATATTATTTTCAATTTTGATGAAATTTGTTGAATTTTTGAATGTTTTTTTTTTCAAATTTTCCGGATTTTATAATTTTTCTTTTCTTTGTATCCTAAACACTACCTTTATTCCAAATGTCAAGTTTCTAGGGCTACGGGATCTACCTAATCTTTTTGATGACGCATGAACGAGTGAGTGAGTGAGTGACAAAAAATCGAATGTTTGAGTTCATATATCGTCTGAACTAGAAAAGACAGAAAGTTGTAATTTTAAATTTTGGTCTTGTGTGCCAAATACTCTAGAAAAACGAAGTTTCAAATTTTTGGGATACTCCAGCGCGGAGATATGGGGGGGTCAAAAGTGCCCTGAGTTGCTTCCAGAAAAGTATGCTTACGGCTGTCCTCTCTCGACTTGGCGGAGGTACTGCCGTGCCTCCAGATATATATATCTATGTCACTTTTTTTATGGACACGATAACTCGAATAATTCTTCACAAATCTTTTCCAAACTGATACATAAAATCAAGGGGCATAAAATCTTGGCCAAGTTCATTAATGGGCAAAATCGAACCCGGGGGGGGGGGTGATGGAGGGGCTTTTTGTGAAAACAGAAAAAAAACCATAACATCTTAATTATGATATGTATCGAATCCATTTAAAGTTATTATTACTTCTAGGAAAAGGGCTGAAAGTTTATGTATAACAGATTTTTGATATCATTAAAAATGGCCCCAAGGAGGGTTTTAGAAGAAAAAAATTCATAACTTCGTCAATTTACAAGATATCAAATCCGCTTAAATTTATTATAAATCCTCTTACTATTATCTAAAACTTTTATATTGACAAGTTTTTTATAGGACCAACCCTTACAGCAAAAAAAAATTAAAAACAAAAAAATCCCTGCCGGCTCCGTCTGCGAACAAGTTAGATTTAGAAGTGGGCAGTCCCTTATGGAACCCAACTCCGGCATCATGGCTAAAAGGTCATTTCTTCCACAATTCCCAACAAACAGGCGCCCCAAGGTCTGCGTCTTCGAAATCTGCCTGTGCCTGTAGGCCGAGCTGTCAGTGATTTTTTGGATTGTAACTGGCATATCCAGAAACTAGTAAATTGTATGACATTTTTTAAAAACTTTTTTTTAGCCGCTTTACTTGCAGAAACATACCATTTAGTAATCAGCCTTCTATTGATAATGCCAATAAGAATTTATACTTTCTCTTCTCCCTTTGATGCTGTCCTTTGACTTCTCTCTCTCTCTCTCTCTCTTTTATTTCTTTCAATTTTATTATAATTTTCAGTTTTGTAGTTTTGGATTGTTCATTATTTCAGTATCGTGTTTAAGTATTGATATCTATATGTTTATTTCATTTTATATATATATAGTGTCTCCTGCAAGGGAAGTGGGGTGGGCTTAGATGTCTGGAGATCCTCTCTCTTTCCCCTCAATTCTCCCCCCCCCCCCCCAAAAAAAAAAAAAAATCTTGGCTATGCTATTGATTACCTGAATACTTCAGATTAAATTAATATGTTTTTCTATAACTATCTGAAGACATTTTTCTCAGAATCTTTGTTATGTCAATTTTTTTATTAAAAAGGATTTGCATTTTATTAAGATTTTATTCAAAGGTTTCATGACAACAACATTTTTCTTGCAATATATAGATGTCTAAATTGTAGTACATAAAAAAATTTCATCTAATGGCAATGATGAAACATATTACATATGATGACATATTTTAAAAAAAACTTAATTGAAATAATTGATTCTGAAATATTCATCTCGATTATTTTTTTACAAAAGTTTTCCAAAAAAGATTTCAAGCTATATATCATAATGTAAATTCTTTTAACTTCCTTTTTTTGCTGTTCAAAGAAAATGCTGAGAATTATGGATCTATGCTCATAGAAGAACTATGCTCATACATAGTACTACTTTAATGTAACTTTATAATAATATTGTTGTTTATATAATATATAAAGATTATTATTTTAAGACAGTTATATTTATCCATCTTTAATTATTATTTATTTTTTTTTTGGAAATATACAAGTCTGAAAATTTTTGCCGCTTTCTGTTGTTTCTTGGACTTTTTATTTTTAAATATTTTCATTATTACTTTTAGCTGTTTCCATTTTAGTTGTATTTGTTTCTTCTTCTTGTTCATCTTTCTTTTTCATCTATTTTTTCCAGAAACATATTATTATAGCTTCAACATTGAAGAGAATATTTTTTTTATGTCATGGGCATGATTTTTAATCAACAAAAATATATTTTTATTATTATTGTTTATATGTTATCTAATTCAGCCCAAAATCCTGAAGTTTTGTAGGAAAAGCAAAGTTTTACTTAAAGATTTGGAATTAACTTAGAACTTAGACCTTTTTTTAATTAGCTCTTTGTTGTATGTAGTCATCCACTTGAAAAAATATTCAATGTTAGTCATATTATTTTTTTTTCTCTCATAAATTTATATTTCAGAAATAGGTTGGTCTCGTGGTGGGCTCAATCATTTTTGACTGGAATACCTGAAATTGTCTGTGGTATAAGAGATGATCATGGTATTGTAAAAAAACTGGAATACATGTCTGTCAATCAGTTGCCTGAAAAAGGATGGGTGAGTTAACATTTTTACTTGAATCAAAATCCTTAGTTACCAGTTACTACACTTATCTGCTGATAAATAATGAAGAAAGATCTATCTGGTGGAAAATTGTTTCTTTTACAGTGATATT
Organism: Maratus michaelseni; assembly: GCA_963931845.1. NCBI lineage: Eukaryota > Metazoa > Arthropoda > Arachnida > Araneae > Salticidae > Maratus > Maratus michaelseni. The sequence continues at coordinate 101,863 of CAWVPG010000250.1, read as the reverse complement.
TAATAACTGAAAATTTGTGAACCTCTAAAACAATATGTATGTTTTATGAATAATTTCATATTAAACTGTCAATTTCGCCAAATTTCACCAATTATTTTGGTGATCAAAGTCTTTTAGAGTTTACAAAATAGCAACAGATAAGTCCCCTTCTTTTGGTAAATTTATTTACATCTCATAAATTTACTTAAATTAAGAATGCATTGAATAACAATTTTCTTTGATCACTGAATATTCGGCTAGCTGATTATTCCTATATTTGAGATGTCTTAAGATATTTAAAAGTTAAATTTTAAAACAATTTAACATAAACACTTTCATTTTCTTATCATCAGTAAGCTTTACTCGTAAAAAAATATGTACATATATATATAAGGATTCTGTATAATTATTGTGAGTAAAATATTTTATCTACACTTTACGCGTTCATATTTCCAATTTTATTATTTCAAAACTGTTTCTCGTGGTAATTTCGTGAGGTGTTAAATACAGTTTTTGGGATAATCGATGTGAGTGAAATATATTGTATATTCTTAATGGTTTTTTATTTCCTATTTAAATATTTCCAAATTTTAATATTTCCAATTGTTGTCTGGTAATAATTCAGTGTACCTGTATGATTCTACTGATCTTAGCATTATGCCAGTAGAATTATGAAACACTGAATTATTATTTAAAACACATGTGGGTGCATCCAGTCTGATGAGTACATGTGCATGTGTTTTTTCATATCCAATTCATATTTAATTCTCATGTGATCCAATTTTCCATTGTATATGGTTCATATTTAATTTATTAATCCATTTGTATTTACTTAATTGCAACTCCAATTTATAATTTTTTTTCCCCTTTCTCTCTATTTCTTTTTTCAATATTCTTTAAGTATGAGTAAAATTTGGCCAATTACCATTGAAGCACAAGCTATGGTAATATTATGTTTGCACATGTTAATTATTAGCTATGTGGTATTCTGTATACACAATATCATTAATTATCTCTTTGGAGATTTAAGTAGAATGATAATAGAACTTGATATATTTTTTGAAATTCATAGATATTATAATTATATATATATATAAATAAACCTCTTGAATTTTTTAATGAATGGAAATTAAATGTTTTAAGTAATTTAAATGCTGAACTTCATAGGAATTTGGACATATATAATTTTAATTTTAAACAACTAAATAGTGAAATAACGAATTTACAAAACAAATTTATTATTACATATGTTGATAAATCACCAAACAATTATGCTTTCATCTGCAAATATTATTATTCGCAGTTAATAACTAAAGCTATAAATACAAATTTAAACTTTAAAATAACTAATCTAGATAAAATCATTAATAATCGACATATATTTCAATTTTATAAATTACTAAAAATTAAAAACTATAACTTTAATTATCCATACATAGTTGTTATACCTAAATTCCACAAAACTCCTTTAAAATTTAGAACTGTAACAATCGGTTGTAATACTTATAACAATAATGCAAGCAAATTTTTATTAAGTATTCTCACTAAATTGTTTGAACTTACAAAACAAAAAGATAATTTGTATAGCATAAAAAATAGTTTTCAACTTGTCAATAATATTAAAAATTTAAATAACATAAAATACATGAAGACGTTTGATTTTAATGACTTATTTAATAACATTGATATTAACGATATGTTCAAGATAGTAAATTTATTATATAAGGAATACAAGGATTCTATTAAATTAAAAAATAAAATTTCGTTAAATTACTTTAAAACATTAACTAAATTTATTCTCCATTATAATTATATTGTTTTTAATGATACTATATATATACAAAGCTGTGGACTCCCTCAAGGTGGCATTGTTTCTTCAATTCTTGCAGAATTGTATTTATATTATTATGAACGTAACTCTAATATTGCTAATTGTAAAACATACCGTTATATAGATGACATTATTGTCTTCTATTTTAATAGTAATTCAAATTATTTATTACCTATAAAATATCATAAAAATTTAACTTATAGTTTCAATGTTATGGCAAATAATGAAATTAATTTTCTTGATCTTAAGATAATTCTTAAAGATAATAAACTTTTGTTTGACATTTATGACAAGCGAAATGATTTTACTTTTAAGGTTAACTTATTTACTAACTATTTGTCATGTATACATAAATCAGTATTTGTAAATATTTTACTAAATTTCGCACATAGAATTAATAATCTTTGTTCAAATAACTTTAAAAATCAAAATTTAAAACATATCCTTCAAATTGCACAAGTTTATGGATATCCTTACTATTTAGTTAAATCAATTTTACACATATAAATATAGATTTAATTTGGGTTAAATGTCTGTATTTTTTTTTTTTTTTTTTTTGTTAAAATCTCCTTGATAAAAATGATAATCAACTTTTTATTGTTGATATATTTGGCTAAACTATGAATCCTATTGTGTGCGTTGCTGCATAGGATTATCCTAGTTTAATGTCATTCATATTTTAAAATTTAACGTTAATTTTCAACTTTTGACTGTTGATATATTTCGCTAAATTATAACTCATATTAAGAGCATGTGCTGCATAGGATCATCTTAGTTAAAAGTCATTCATAAATTAAAATTTACATGTGGGCAAATTCTATAATTGTTGTTATGATTATATGGAGTTAATATTATTGGGGTTGTAACAAAAGTTAAAATTATCAAGGATGTTACAATGGGTTAATCAATACAATATAATATTAATATGTTAAACATATTTAATTTTAGTAAATATTAAATATTTATTAAATATAGTACACTAATAAACATATCTCTTAGTTTTATATTATTTATTTTATTTTATTATTAGATCATTTAATTTAATTAATATTTATGTTTTTTATATATTTTTTTCATGGTAGATATTATTTAAATAGCTGGATTTAAATTATAATAAGTGCATTACCATGTTGAATAATCTATGTTATTTCTAAGTATAATACTAATTTATAAAATGAAAGCATCATATGGATTCTACATTAATGTTTGGGTTAAATTAAGATATATTTTAAATGGGTTAGTTAAAATATAAATTATATTATACTAGTAACTCTTATTCTCTATATATTTCATTAATATTAACTAGTAAAATTAATATATTTACACTACATTACAGCTGCATATAAGTAATTACACATACAATATTAAAGTTTTAGTAGAATATCTGTACACCAGATGTCAGCAGCAATGTATTTGATAGTATGCTAAAATAGTCTAATATTTTTACAATAGATAGCAGTAGTATAGCTTATTTAAAATATTAAAACTTGGAAATTTAGTATGGAGGTAATAATATCTATGAAATACTTTCAAATTATCAAGTAATATTATATATTTTAATTTATTAAATTAAAATTAAAATAAAATAATTAATGGTTTTTATTTATATGTATATCATAATTTTTTTTTCTACATTTTTTAAAATGTTGTAATCTATTTAGTTAAATAAAAATAACTGTAACTGTAGGTTACAATTTATGATCTGAAGGATTCTCTATTTAACTGTGAATTTAACCTCTTCTTTTGGATACAACTTTGTACATGTGCTCACAATATACTAAATATCTTGGGATATTATTAATATAAGTAATATATATATTTTTTAATTTTTTTTAATTCTTTTTCACACTCCTTTTCAAATTGTATGTATAATTTATAATATTCCATTGTAAAGGTCTTGTTATTCAATATTGTTTCAGCGATTGTTCGGGCAAGATATGGCACTATATTTAGCAAAAGCTGGTGTCATATACAGAAAACAATCGTTCTTTGCTTATAAATGTGATTTTCTTGCCCTTGAAAAAGTAAATTACTTTATAAGCTTTTATTTGTGTATATACACGTGTGGTTTATATTTCATTCCTTATTTTCTATTTATTTAATTTTTTTTTTCTTCTTCTTAATTTGAATTAATAATGTTACTTTTATTAGGACTACAATTTTAATTTGTAAATTGACAGGGCTCTTTGGTATCGGGATTTCAGTGTATGTGGTCAGTTTCTTATGTTTCAATGGTTAAATTTTACTTAAAGTTTTATATATATATATATATATATATATATATATATATATATATATATATGTTTTAAGTTATTATTTAAGAAAAAGATAGTATTCAACATACTTACAAAAAAAAATGTACAGTATGCCTCCCTCTCCTCCCCCCCCCCCCCCCCCCCCAAAAAAAAAAAAAAAAAAAAAAAAATCAAGTGATTACTATAACTTGAGTTGTAATTAATGCAAAATAAAACAAAACAAAAAGTACCATTTCCATTGCATGAAGTGGGGGGGGGGGGGGGGGTATTGTACAAAATTGGTAGTATGTTGCATGAATAATCATCCTATCATAACATTGTAAGATGTTTGTAGAATCCTAAATCAATTAAATGAAAAATAAATATTCCTGTCTTTGGCAAAAAAGGAATAGTTATATGCTTTTCTTTGTTTTTAATTGAATTTTTAGTGCATATCAAAACAACCCCACCATATAAATACACTAGCAAGCTACGCCCGCTGCGCTGGTCGGCTTCTAGAAATGAATCTTGAAACAAACGAAATATATCGTTTTATTTGACCTTGTATTTGAAAGCAATCTGTATATTTACCTGGAATATCCTACCACATTACTGAAAAATGACGCCATTGCGCTATTATATTTTCTAATGTGCAGTCAAAATTTTAGCTGTTAAGGACCAATTTGGTCATTTACAGTTAGGGTTTGGTAAAGAACGATAAAACTATATGCAATATACTAAAACCATCACTAAAAATTATCGAACTAACAATGCAAACAAATTAACTAACAAAATCCATCCAGTAGAAGTTTTTATATAGGCTAATTTTGATAATCGGGTTTATCTGATTATAGAGCTTTTCCACATAATCCTAAAATTAACAATGAACGATGTGAAATATACTAAAACCATCCTTAAAACTTATCGCAAAAAATGCACCCAGTAAAAACTTTCAAAAAGGCTATCTTTCGGAATCGGGTTCACCTGATTATATAACCTTCACACATAACTGTTTAACTAAGCAACGTAGAACAATATATAGCACAGTAAAACCATTCCTGAAATAGCATCTAATTAACAATACAATTCTCATCAAAATCTGTCCAGTAGAACTTTTTCAAAAGGCTAATCTTTCATAATCGGATTCACCTGATTATAGAACTTTCCCCATAACTCTATAAGCAAGGTAGAACGATATGTTATACTGTAAAACCTTCCCTGAAAAAATATCTATCTTACAGTTTAAGTTCTATGAAAATCCATTCAGTAGAACTCGAGTTATAAACAACCGGAACGAAATTTCATATATATAAGGTAGAAGTAAATAGAAGTATATTGCTATTAATATAATTTACATTTGAGTAAAAAAAGGAGCTTTTCGGGCCGAGCGCCAGTGATATATGTACATATATATAAATGTATATGAATATACATATATATATATATATATATTCATGCATATAAATGTATATATATGTATGTATATGAAAGGATATAAATAAACCCTTTTTAAAATGCAAAATTAAAATTTAAAATCCCAAAACATTTTATCTGATTATAGAGCTTTTCCACATAATCCTAAAATTAACAATGAACGATGTGAAATATACTAAAACCATCCTTAAAACTTATCGCAAAAAATGCACCCAGTAAAAACTTTCAAAAAGGCTATCTTTCGGAATCGGGTTCACCTGATTATATAACCTTCACACATAACTGTTTAACTAAGCAACGTAGAACAATATATAGCACAGTAAAACCATTCCTGAAATAGCATCTAATTAACAATACAATTCTCATCAAAATCTGTCCAGTAGAACTTTTTCAAAAGGCTAATCTTTCATAATCGGATTCACCTGATTATAGAACTTTCCCCATAACTCTATAAGCAAGGTAGAACGATATGTTATACTGCAAAACCTTCCCTGAAAAAATATCTATCTTACAGTTTAAGTTCTATGAAAATCCATTCAGTAGAACTCGAGTTATAAACAACCGGAACGAAATTTCATATATATAAGGTAGAAGTAAATAGAAGTATATTGCTATTAATATAATTTACATTTGAGTAAAAAAAGGAGCTTTTCGGGCCGAGCGCCAGTGATATATGTACATATATATAAATGTATATGAATATACATATATATATATATATATATTCATGCATATAAATGTATATATATGTATGTATATGAAAGGATATAAATAAACCCTTTTTAAAATGCAAAATTAAAATTTAAAATCCCAAAACATTTTTTCTAACTTATAAATCTATTGCTTAAATCTAATCTGCCCCTGTGATCTTTGTTTCTCAGCCTCACAAATATTACTTTCATCTATCAATTTCGACATCTCTTTAAGTTTTAAAAGTGATGAGTTTACATTTCTTGCAGCAATCTGTGGGGTGCGGCTCCCAGGCACGGCCAAGCCTTGGTGTCGGCATAAGACCCCAGACATCAATCAAAAGCTAATTGACCAATTAAAATAAATGATCCTCCCAATTTGACTCTTTCTCCCTCTGCTGGAAAATATCCTAAATTCTGATTTAAAACCACATGCAAGGTCGAAGAAAACATTTGGCACATTTGAGCGGTCAGCCAAACCCTCGGCCATGTAGATCTCAAAACAACGTAAATGGCTCGCGGGACCTCCGATTGAACGCGCGAATATGACTGTAAGAAGGAATGCTTCAATAAATGAGTTAGATTCGCAACAGAGGTCCCGAGTCAAACTTATTTATGTGTCACCAACTTATTTCTCCCAAGTCGTCCCCGGAGAATATTCCTTACATTTTATAAAGTCGGCATGACGGTCGCCTACTTCGGGAAAATCCCAGCCTTTCTTCCAGAACTTGATAAAGGACAAAATCCACTTGTGCCATGAAAAATTCGGATAGTTTCAGAGTTGTGTCGGCGCAATCGACCCACGAACAATCTTAGAATATTGCCTGTAATTAATGTGACATTCGATTGGAGAAAGAGAACGATGTTTTTGAGCATACCTTTGCGGATACAAACTCCCTTTTCGTGTTTCGTCGCCTGGCTACACTCGGAAATATCATGAGACTGCTGAAAAATAATGAGTACCGGGTCCTTATAGTCTTTCACGAAAGTGCATTTTACCATCAAGAACTTTTATTGTGTATAAAAACTGAATATAGTCACCTAGAAAAGAAAAATACTTTTCCCCCCCGATGGCCGGTAAAAAAGAACTTTTTTTTTTCCTCCAACATCAAATTATTTTATTTAGTGTGCTTACTCGCCAGATAACATTCAAATAATTTTCGTATTCATCTGAGAAAAACCGAAAATAAACATCCTTTATGCTGAAATTTATTTGCTGTATTTCCGGTCCTCAACCAAGAAACATTTTTTTTTCTCACTCTGTTATCGTCAAAAAGAAACTTATCTAGTTACAAACCACGTCAATTTATTAACTTTAGACTCACTGAAGATCAAACTGAATCTTTCGAAAAACTCTTTTATAACCTCAACATATGTAGGTCAAAGAGACAGCTGATTTTCAAGATCGCGCAAACTCTGATACAGAACTGAAATATTTATCTGTGTCCTTCGCTATCTGTGCGATCCCGACTTTAAATTTTTGTGGTTAGAACTGAGTAAGAAAAGGAAAAAACATTCAGTTTTCATTTATTTTTTAAATCCTTTTTTTTTCTTTCAGTTGAGCACGTTAAACTAAAGTAATTCATGATGCACTGAAATGACCACCGGAAAATGTTATTTATGTACCTTTAGTGAACAAATAACGATAATGATCTGGGTCAGAAAAAGCCCTGTGTTTTATTTTATTTTATTTTGTTTGTGTGTGTGGGTGTGTTAAAGCAAATTGGATATTTTAATCCACAGGTAAGTTTTATTGCTATATAAATTTTCGTCTTAATGGTTTTGTAGAAAAAAGTATAAAGTTTGATTACATTCTTTTTAATTTCTTCATTTAAGTGTTTGGAAGTAACTGATATTTTTAAATTGAAGCTTAATTTTTTTAATATTTTATTAAGTTTTGTATTAAAAGTAATTAAGCCACAATACAGATTTCTTTTACGTTATTTTTTTTATGAAAAGGTGTTTTTAAAAATCAATTTTGTTAAATTAAACAATATTTTATTTGTTTATTTGCTTAACGAATTAATATTGAAAAGTTACTTCTGAGAATATCAAGAAAGAAAAAAAAAAAAAAAAAAAAAAAAATGCTGTTATCAATGTGTAACTTTTAAAAGTTTAAAAGTAGATTTTTCTAAAATGTGTTAAAGGGATTTTATAATTTTTAAGCAAATTTAAATTTATTATTTTAAAATTTTATTGGCTTTATTTTTCTTGTAAAGTGCAAGTTATTAAAGTTAGAAGAAATTTGGTAATGACAAGCTATGCATATTAAAATTGTGACAAGTTTTGATAACAGTAGTTTCTTTTCTTTTTCATTAGGTGAAGCATACGTGCGATCACCTAAAAAATAAATGCAGTTGAATTTAATGTTTATGGTATTATAAATAAATGGGTTGAAATAGTTACTTTTATGAATGCTTTCCAGTAAAAACATTTAAACAGACAACATTTTTGTTTCTTTTTATAACTTTTTCCATGTAAGAGTGAAACAGGAAAGAAAATAGCTATGAAGATATTAAATGATACATTTACACAGCGATCGTTCAGTGTTTCATCTTTCTATTCACTAAGTATTTTTCATCAAGTTTTTAACCAATTTTTCCAGGTGAATTTTTTTTTAATTTGTAAATATATTATTATTATTATTTTTAGATTTTGTGTGTGTTTAATTATTAGCTATGGTACTTATTCATCATTACAGTTCGTTTCTTTTTATATGAAAATATATTTTTATTGAACTGTTGGAGATACCAATCAGATTGGCAGTATTTAAAAAAATATTTCATGTAAGTAAGTATGTATGTTGTGTTTCCAGTGCATTTATTCAATATTTTTATATTTTATATTATATTATTTTTACCATTTCCTTTTTTATTACTCATATCACCCCTTTATTACCCATATCACTTTTTAATTCAAATATCGTGACCCATCATTCCCTGTGTTGGTTAAACCCCAACCAGTTTTTAAAGGTAAAATTTGAAGGCCCCGTCCTTACCATTTTAAATATTCAAAATAAATTCAATTCATTAACCAATCGGTTTAGGCATGACCTTGGTGAACCCACTTTTACCGTGGTAAGTCCAATAGTGTCTAAATCCACCCATTCAATTTTTAAAGATGACCATGGTTCCATTCCATTAAATCTTTAAGCCCACAATTTTTTTTAAGTTTTTGAGTTGGTTAAACTCCAACCAAAAACACACCTGTGCAATCAAAGAGGATTCAGTGATGTACACGTGCAAATGTGACGACTGCTGACATTTTTGTAAGAATAGATCCATTAGTAAACAGAATTGTCACCAGGTTGCCACGCACTTCTGAAACACTGTCCTTTTTTATTCATACCAGGTTTATTATTTTTTTGTTTTATTAATTAGTTTTTCCTTTGCCAGTAGTAAAACCCTTAAAAATAAAAAAGTTTTTGCTATTTGCGTAAAAAGTAGCAAGGAAAATTCGGAGCGTTCTGGTCTCAATTTTAAAGGAAAAATGTTCCGTGATTTATACTTGTCTAGAACAGGAATTTATTTATTTTTTTTTTCTTTGAGCTAACAGTGAAATGTAGTTATAATTTATTATATTGCTGCTCGGATTTATTGATGCCACTGGGGAAAACAAATACACCCCAGTCTGCAAAACAGTAAATTTCAATGCTTACAATTAAATTGCATCTACATCTTCACCCAAAATAGAAACATCATGCTCAATTTTCTTTTCTTTTTTTTAATTTTTGCTAAAACCTCCTCGAGGTTTAGGATCTGCTAAAACCTCCAAAGGTTTAGGATACAAATAAAACTACTTACATAACCAGTAGTCCCTGTAAATAAACTCTATATCTTACACTTGTTATGTCCACACCTGTTTTGTCCATTTTACAGTATATTTCATTATTTTTAAATATTTACATAATCTTTTAATTTTAACAATTTTACATTACTGCGATTTTAGTATTTTCACGTTTTGAAAAAATGTGAATAAACAATTTCAAGTTTTTCCATAATTTCACATTTCTAACTAGTTGTCTAATGTGAATATATTACATATAAAGAACATATATTTTTCACACCAATTTCTTACGTTTATTATTATTATTTTATTATATGGATACCATATGTTTATATATTTGTACATAACTATTTTTTATATTTAATTTTTGCACTTTTTACCATAAAGTCATAATTTTCAGAGAACTATATATTTTTTATAAAATATTTGGAAATTTTGTGATGTAAGGACTTGAACAAAAATAGCACAAAAATGGCCAAAAAACTTTTAATCCATACAATTATGGCCAAAAGACAAACAACAAATTTATGGCTATTATTTTAATCTTTATCTTATTAGTATGTTTTTTTTCATATAGTTTTGTGGTAATATTACTGTATTATTGTTTTCATAGATTCCGTATGTTTTGTGGTATAATTATTATATTTTTCAAGTTTTTAATGTAAAGTTCGGTCAGATTGTCCCGAGAGCCATATCCCAAATTTAGAACTTTTTAGCATAAAACCATAAGATCTTACTGCAAAATTTTTCCGTAATTTTTAGGCGTTGAAAATTAAATTTTGAATATATTTTTCCAGCAGCAAAATTCAGCCCTCACTTTTTACCAATCTTAGTTGTAAATTTAACTTTAACATTAACTTATTTTGAAGCCTTACTCCATTAAACACTTTTGTTAACTCACTTTGGCATTCTCGGTCTTCCGGGTGAGCTCCCCCAGTTTTGCAGGCAAATCTGGTGGATCTCATCTTGGAGGGGGGGATGTGAAAGGATATAAATAAACCCTTTTTAAAATGCAAAATTAAAATTTAAAATCCCAAAACATTTTTTCTAACTTATAAATCTATTGCTTAAATCTAATCTGCCCCTGTGATCTTTGTTTCTCAGCCTCACAAATATTACTTTCATCTATCAATTTCGACATCTCTTTAAGTTTTAAAAGTGATGAGTTTACATTTCTTGCAGCAATCTGTGGGGTGCGGCTCCCAGGCACGGCCAAGCCTTGGTGTCGGCATAAGACCCCAGACATCAATCAAAAGCTAATTGACCAATTAAAATAAATGATCCTCTCAATTTGACTCTTTCTCCCTCTGCTGGAAAATATCCTAAATTCTGATTTAAAACCACATGCAAGATCGAAGAAGACGGATTTTTGGCACATTTGAGCGGTCAGCCAAACCCTCGGCCATGTAGATCTCAAAACAACGTAAATGGCTCGCGGGACCTCCGATTGAACGCGCGAATATGACTGTAAGAAGGAATGCTTCAATAAATGAGTTAGATTCGCAACAGAGGTCCCGAGTCAAACTTATTTATGTGTCACCAACTTATTTCTCCCAAGTCGTCCCCGGATAATATCCTTACATATATATATATATGTATATGTTTATATATACATGTATATATATCACTGGCGCCCGGCAAACCAAAAAGTACAAAAAAAAAAAAAAAAAAAAAACTCCAAAAATGCTGTCGTTCACTTGAAAAATTGGACTAAAATAAAATCAAAATCGACAAAAACAAAAGATAAATCGACAAATATTGTTTCAATAGCAATCTTGCACATTGAATAAATTTTTAAGCATTTCGAACTTCCTCAATCATGTTTAAATTAAATATTTTTGTTTTATAATATTATCTCTCATCAAAACTGTTTTTCTTTTTTTCTTTTCTTTCTCTTTCTTTTTTCTTTTCTTTCTCTTTCTTTTTTCTTTTCTTTCTCTTTCTTTTTTTCTTTCTTTTTAAAAACAATAAAATTAGCAACAGTTTTTTTTTTTCGAGCCTTTTCAATTCTTTCTGCAACAATAATAGTCGCCAAAAAATTAGCAATGGTAACCTTTTCGTCCAAAATAACAGAACATTCCATCATAATTCTGTAACTAATCTACGTAGAACATTGTGTTATATACTAAACCCTTCTCTGAAAAATTATCTATCGAACAGTGCAAGTTCCATCAAAATCCATTCAGCGGAACTCGAGTTCTAAAGGAACGGCACGAAATTTCTGTTTGTGTTTTATATAGTAGAGAATAGATGACGGATGTGTTTTAGAAATTATCAGTTTGCGATCACTGCAATAAATTTTGAGGTTTTGTCGCCAAAGATATCGCCAAATTCCAAAATGTGCAATATCTCACGAATTACTGGACTTGAAATATTTAATTTGGTACCATTCGATTCAGCATACAAAAATACATTGAATTATGTTATCATTTGACACATAACTATAATACCCATTTTTTAAGGAAATTTTTTTAAGTTAGTTCCCATTTTTACCCACCTCTACATCCACAGAAGCATTTTCCCCTGCAATTTTCGTGTTCGTAGGTTCAGTAGTTTGGTCTGTACGTTGATAATCTCCCCATTCAGGACTTTCTTTTTTATATATAGAATTTTATTTATGTATAGATAAAATAAACCATTATCTTTACCTAGCAGGCTTTGCCCACTACTCTGCTGGTCAGTTTCTACAAACGAACCTTGAATGAAACAAAATATATCGGTGAATTTGACATTGTGTTTTAAAGCAACATGAACCTTTACCTTGCATGTCCTTTCGCATTGCTGTAAAACGATACGACCGCCATTGCGCTGTTATATTTTCTAATGTATTACACAAAATTTAGGCTGTTAAAGACCAATTCGTTTATTTAATCATTTACAGTAGGATTTCCTAAAAAAAAATATATAACAATAATGCACTACATCAAAACTATCTCTGAAAAATTAACAATGCAAGTTGCATCGAAATCCATTTAACAGAATCTTTTAAAAAGGATAATGCTTCATAATCGGGTTCAATTGATTATAGAAATTCCCCCTAATTCTATAACTAAGCAACGTAGAATAATATGTTATGCACTAGACTTAGACTTAGACTTAAAGATGGGGGGTTCGAAGAACCTAGCACTCCGACCAGAGGTCTATTGTACTAACCCCAGAAAATAGTCCTAAAAAAGGCCAGTAGCTGAAGCAAAATTCAGCAGACATCTCAAAGGAATGTCATAAAGCTCCCAAGGTTCAATTATATGGCGACCAAGGTGCTCAAACCTATAGGCAGAAAACCCCTCACACTCACATAAAACATGCATGGTCGTTTCCTCCATATAATGGCAACCCCTACACGTTGGATCATTTTTTACACCCATAACTGTAAGGTGCCTTTTCAAAGGGCAATGCCCCGTTAAAAGACCAATGGCTTTCCTAATGCCATTCCTATTCAGCATTAAAAGTTCCTTGTGCCTAACACTAGGACAACCACGGTTAAGCTCCTTTGCTTGCCGCTGTCCTTTAATGTTACGCCAGTCATAATACTGCTTCTTTCTAAAGATCTTAAAGACAGTAGTCCTAATAAGATTACTTGAAATTCCAATAGCTGGTTCTGGACCAGCAAAAGGGGTAGCAGATCCCTTCCTTGCCAATTCATCAGCCAACTCATTACCAGAAACACCTGAATGCCCAGGTACCCAGTAGAGAGTGACCCTGTTGTCAATTGCCAGTTGGCATAGTAAAGTATAACATTCCCAAACTATATGGGAGGAAATAACAGTTTTACTCAAAGCAAGTAATGCCGCTTGACTATCAGAACAAATGTGAACACATCTTTTCCTACAGCCAATGTCTAAATAAATTCTGCAGCACATCAGAATGGCAAAGACTTCAGCCTGAAAGACAGTAGAAAAATTGCCCAAAGAACACGAGTACTTAATGCCATCACCAGGGCAACAGACACCAGCACCAGTGTTCTTGTTCATCTTTGAGCCATCCGTATACCAAATAGAGCACTTCCTACCGATATGGGTAGGAACCGAATCCCAATCACCACGTGAGGGCAAAAGAGTTTGAAAAGGTTTATCAAAGGCATACTTTACAGGCATGCCATCACTAGGCATACCAAAAAGAGGATACCCAAGAACATCACCATCAAAATTTTTCCAAGACAAATAGTCTGAATAGGACTTCCAATGACCTAAATACTTAAGCCTCCTCATGCATATGATAGCCTCAGCTTCCATACACATATTGAGAGGATACAGCCCAAGCAGAAGCTCAAGGGAAGCTGTAGGAGTGGTTCTGATACAGCCAGTCATAGCAATACAGACCATCCGCTGAAGCTTGTTTAATTCTTTTTTAGCTGAATCCAGCCTTGTCCTAGACCACCACACAATGGAACCATAAGTAATAATAGGACAAATGATCATCCTATAAATCCAGAGGATAGTCTTCGGACGTAAACCCCAGGTTCTGCCAATAGCACTTCTACAGGTCCAAAAGACTTTTTTTGCCCTATTCAGACAAAATTCAAAGTGCTTCTTCCAACTCAGTTTAGAGTCAAAGTAGATGCCAAGAAATTTGACATCCTGAGAGCATGTGAGTGCCTGACCAAAGAAGACAATATTTTGCACATCAAGATCTCTCATACTCGTAAAGGCAACCATTGTGGTTTTATGTGGATTAGCTGAGAGCCCTTCATTACAGCACCATTTTTCAATATGTCTAAGTGCATCAGACATAATGTAACAAATAGTTTTTATAAATTTGCCTCTAACAATGACAACAACATCATCAGCATAGCTAATACAAGACAAGCCTGAAGAAGTTATGTCATTCAAAAGAGAATCAACAACTAGGCACCAAAGAACAGGCGAGAGAACACCCCCCTGTGGACACCCAGCATTTGCATGGACAGTGTAACTGTCCCCACCAAGAGAAGCATTAATGTACCTAAAAGATAACAGAACCTTGATCCAGTTGACGATAGTTGCATCAACGCCCCTCCTATTTAGGGCCCGAAGGACAGTGTCAATAGGGACCTTGTCAAAAGCACCCTCAATATCTAAGAAGATTGCCAACGCAACTTCTTTGGACTTCAAAGTCTTTTCCAAAATAAATGAAAGACTATACAGAGCTGTATCAGTAGATCTGCCAGGCTGATAGGCATGCTGAGAGTCTGAAAGCGGAAAAGCATTCAGCACTGTTTCTCTAATAAACCTATCAATAAGCTTCTCCATTGTTTTTAACAGAAAAGAAGTGAGACTAATAGGTCTAAAAGATTTAGCCTCATAGTAATTATCTTTCCCTGCTTTTGGAATAAAGATAACCTTAGTATGCCTCCAGGCACTTGGAATATGTCCATAGGCAATACATGCCTTGAAAATTCTACAAAGTACCGGAGCAAGGAGCTGAACACCTTCCTGA
The DNA here is from genome assembly GCA_963931845.1 of Maratus michaelseni. Taxonomy (NCBI): domain Eukaryota; kingdom Metazoa; phylum Arthropoda; class Arachnida; order Araneae; family Salticidae; genus Maratus; species Maratus michaelseni. Next base: position 86,495 of record CAWVPG010000250.1, on the reverse strand, counting down.
AGAAGGGCAGGAAAAATGCCATCCATACCAGGCGTTTTGAAAGGCTTGAAGGACTTAATAGCCCAAACAACCCTATCATAGGTAACAACCTTCTTTGCAGTATCCCACTTTCTCTTCCCACAACTGTTTGTTGAGATGGGAGAGAGGGGAGTAGCAGCAGTGACAACATGAGAACCTGGAAAATGAACACTCAGCATTTCAGCTAATGTTTCCTTTCCAGTAGTAGTAAAGTTGCCATTTGAAAGCTTAACAGTATTTAAGCTACAGTTTCTGTTCTTGGCCATAATCTTTACAATTTTTGCCGTTGTAGAAACATCATTAATGCCATTACAAAAATTCCTCCAAGAATTTCTCTTGGCATCCCTAATGACTTTATTATATGCGGTGAGAGAAGCTTTATAGGTTTCCCAATCACCACTCTTCTTAGCTCTATTAAAGAGCTTTCTGCACTTGCTACGTAAAATACTGAGCTCTTTAGACCACCAAGGAACTAACCTTGGTGAGTCAGTAACAGTAGCATTACAATTTTGATAATACGACTGGAGGATGGCATGTTGCAACTGGTCAACGGCCAGCTCCAAGTCGGCTATCGAGGACAACTTACCAACTAGGTTGTTCAAGGAGCCCTCCAGATCTTCATAATAGGAACCCCAGTTAGTCATTCTGGGGTTCCTACCTTCTGTTACAATTCTTGTAGGTCCTGTAACAGAAAAAATGATTAGTCGGTGATCAGACATAGTTACCTCATCAGACACCTTCCAATCCTTAATGTAATTATAGCAAGAGCTATTGCATACAGTAAGATCAATGACCTCCCTTCTATTCTTTGTTACAAAGGTAGGTTCATTGCCCCTATTAATAAGACAAAGGTTAAAACCTAATATGTCTTCAAGAAGATCTTCACCACGCTTGTTGCAGTCAGTACTGCCCCATATAACATGGTGAGCATTAGCATCACAACCAATAATTAATTTCTTTTTATCCTCAATACAGTGCTCAATAAGAGCCTTCATTTTCCCTGAAAGAGGATCCTTTTCTTCATAAGGAAGATAGGCAGACATTAAGATGATTTCATCTTTATGTCCCTGAAACTCATAAATAACCCTGATAGCAACATTGTCACCATCCAGATAATTAATAAGATTTAACACATTGAGCCTAGAGCTAATAAGTATGCAAGCCCTAGGCCTCACACAGGTAGCATCATAAAAGATTTTATACCCTTTAATATTCAGACCCAGGATTCTACCATTAAGGGTCCAAGGTTCCTGAACTAATGCAATGTCATAATCACCTCTAGTCAACCCCCTGCCAAGAATGGCCGATGCAGAGCGACTATGGTGAAGATTGATCTGTGCTACTTTACAGCTGCTATCCATAAACAAGGTATAGAGGCAGCAAGAAAATTAGGAAGAGGTACCACCCTTCCCATCAACATCAGGTAAGGGTTTAACCTGCTGATCCTGCTCATTCAGAACCTGCAATTCCATTTCAATCTCACCCATAGATAACGGTGAGTCTGGTTGAAGGGTTCCTTCAGAACTGGTATCAATCACCAAATCACTAATTTTAAGCAATTCACTATCTTTATCAGAAAGAATATCGGAATCACTTACCTGAGAGGAGGTTGTCTGTGTTTCAGTCAGACTCTCCTTCTCCTTCACCTTGGTGTTGGGATCATTTATAATTTTAAATGTTCCTCTATCCAGGCCTGTGTATGCACCAAAGTTTGCCCGCTTGATCGCTTCGGCAGCCTCCCGGTCAACCTCAAAGATCCATCGTATAGAATGTGGTTCTACCAACTTGTGGAGAACACGCCATTCTTCCGACTTCAACTCCGGGTTTAACCGGTTGATCCGCTTTAGCAACAAATTGGGCTCCTTTGTGTACACATCTCTGGTCTTAAATGCCACCTTCACAGGCTTTGGTAGCTCACTGGCATTCATAACTTTGAGTGTCGTGCCACCAATAACCTCCTTGTTGTTATCAAATACCTTTTTGAGCCAGTCCCCAGTTTCAATATCATCACAGTAAATAATCATGGATCCAGCCTGCAATGCAGATCTCTGAATTTTAGGCATAAGATCCCCAGAAGGGATCAGGTCAACTTGTTTCAGGATCTCCATCTGAATGCAGTTGAAATCTTCAACAGAAAGCTTTTCGGAAGGAAAGAATTCCCTCACGATAGCCATCTTGACTGCCTTCACCGCATATGCAAATGACCATGGCCGGTTTTCCGTCCGTGGTTTCTTTGACAATGCTGTTTGTGCAGGAGAAGGAGTTGAAACCTCAGACCTAAGTCTTTTGGTTCCCCCTACCTTCTCTTCTTCAGTTGGTTCAACTGCTGAGACTTTTAGCTTCTTCTTTTGTGCTCTGCGCTTATTGCGCTTTTGAGTTTTTGTGAGTTCTACCCGCCCCCCAGCTGCAGTGTTAGTGTGTTGCTAGCTAGTGCTCGCATCGCCACTTCCACCAGCAGCAGGGTTGCTGGTTTCCTCCTTGGTGCTAGGACCCGGCTTCAAAGCCGTTTCACAAGCTGATTGGGTACCTCCCAGGGGAGAACCCAACCCTTTCTGCTTTTCTTCTTGTTTTTTTGTTTTTATATCATCCATAATTGGACCGGAGAACTGGGAGGAACAGAAAGGTCCACACCTGCTAACCTCCCTGTACAGATGTAAGGCGTATGGTCAACGAGGTTTCGCCTGGTTCCTCGAGGGGACCGTTAGTGACATCATATACCCCAGATGCCATTCATCCCTTCAGCACGGTACCACACACCTTGGGATTGGGAGCCTATTTTAGTCGCCTCTTACGACATGCATGGGCTACATTGGGACTATTCTAACCCGGTCACCACACAGGTGTGTTATGCACTAAAACCTTGCTTCAAAATTTAGCTAACTAACAGTGCAAGTCCCATCAAAATTCATTCAACAAAATTCCAGTTATAAGTGGCCGGATCGAAATTCCCCTTTGCATTATATATATATATACAGTAGATAGGTGAATGTATCTTTCATAATCATCTTGACCTGATGATAGAACATTCAGGAATGTTGTAGAGAGTATATGCTGGTATACGCGGTCTACCTTCTGGAATTTTCAAAAAGAAACTCTGCACACCCTCCGTAGCTGTAACATATACTCTCTAGTATACACCCTCTGTCTATAGCGTATGTGATAAAGATATATCACAGTTTTATCTTTTTTAATTACTTTATATTTCAGCTCAACGTATTTCTATTTTTATAGCCTTTCCAGTTTAATTTGCCATTCCTTAAAAGCTATTTATCGGCAGTCGCGCACCTTGTACGTTGTTTTTTTTTTGGCAAGGCCGTCTCCCCCCTCATTGTGCTTTACGTTCGGTGAATCGGCGATGTTGTTTTCTCTGCGAGGCATCTTCGCGCTTTGAGTTAGTTTCAATTGGCGCTGAGCTGTGACGTCATCGTCATTCAGCGGCTCTCACCCTGCTCCTGTGTTGTGCGCATGCGTCACCGCCGCTCTGGTTAGGTGTGTTTTCGGGAGCTGTTTTGTTTTGGCGCTGCATCCGAAAGGGGCGTGTCTTTCAAATACAAATTAGAATCGTTCTTTTAATTATTAAATGTTAATTTATTTCTGATTTGCTCTTTTAATTTTCACGTAATTCTTAATCATCAAATTAGTTTAAATTAATCTTGCTCTCACATTTGTGCACCCCTGTTATGGGTATTTATACTAATGTTGCGCATTTTTCCAACAGAATTTTAATAAAAAATGATGCTGTAAATTTATGATAAACGTCGTATGGTCTGGAGGCCTGCTGGCCTGTGCCGGGGCTCGTATCCAAGAATTGCCGTAGTGCTGATTCTTTGGAGATCAATTTCGCGTTTTCTTTTCAATTATTCTATAAAATGCTGTTGTAAATTTTAAGTTTAATATTTTAAAAGTTTAAATCAACTGGTAATTTAATTAATTCTGCCAGAAGGAATATGTTAAAGATTCTTCGAAATTTACGAAATTTGAGCCAGTACTTTTTAAAGACTTGATGTGCAGCTTTCATCTCATCCTTCCTACTTCTTCAAGAAAATGTAATAAACATTATTGGATTCAACTTATGGTAATCATCATTTATAGTCTGCATCTATTTCTTCACTCAAGTAAGACTGTTTAATTTATTTTATATTTTTGATTCTCTTCTCAAAGAATATTGACCTAAAGAACATCATGCAATTTTTTGCATTGGGTTATTGCTCACACATTAATATTCCCATCAAATGCTCTCTCTATTCCCATCAATTTCTCCTTCACATTTGGTGCCGTGTTTATTCTTTTATGAAGAGAAAAGTTGAAAATTTTGTTGTTCTTAAAAAATTATTCTGAAAATTTGAAACTTATAAAATAGAATATATTTGAAGATTTGATGCTCTATTAATTAATTTATATTAAAAATGGAATATAATTTGAAGATTTAGTGATTTTTATTGTATTTATTCAGAAGTTAAAAATAAATATTCTTGTGCTGCTGAAATTAAAAAAAAAAAAAAAAAAAAAAAATTCCACAGAAGATCGATGTTTGCAATACATCGTTAATTTCGGAACTTTTGTTCTCAACTGGCTTGCATATATTTAATAAATTATTTTTATTTGAAAAATGATATTCTAACAGAAATTAATTTTTATTCTGGTATTTTTTTCATGAGATTTATTGAATATTTTATGCAAATTTTCATGAAGAATGAAATTAAAAAAAAAAAAAAAAAAAAAAAAAAAAGAATTTATTCTTGTTAACAAATGAAAAATTATGGTGCTTTTTTTTATATATGTAAAGTTAAAAATATATATAATTCATGATGAATTCAAATATTTTTTTAAAAAAGTAAAAGTTGTTCTTGTTCTAAATTTTTTAGAACAAAATTTAAAGAGGCTATGGTTGTTCTTATTCTTGTTTTGGGTTAATTTTTGGTAATCTATTGGCACTTTTAAATGAAATTGATATATTTTATGAATATTAAAAAAAATTATTGTAGCAAATTTTATTGGAATTAAATTATTGAAGTTTATGTTCTCATCATATTACTAATTTTGCTGCACTTATTCTGAGTATGAAATGCCTTCATAGAAGCTCAAGTTTTCATGTGATTTTTAGTTGTTTGAGTTCTTGGTTGCTTCTACAAAAAGTTAAATTACTTATTGCAATAACACTACAAGTTCATTGACTCTCGCCATTTTTCTACAAATATTTAGTATGATTATGATGTGCAAGCAGTCTGTGTTCTTTCTAGAAATTAAAATTCAAGAACTGTATTTATATTTTGAAAATATTATACAATATTTTGCATTTTCTGTTCTACATTTTGAGAACTGTTATTTTAATTTCAAGGAATTGTTGCTTCATCCTAATATATATATTTTATATTACACAGCATCTGCATCTTTTTATTGAAATTCTCATACCATAATCACAAAAAAGGAGACTGGTATTATTATTTTTTTCTTTTTTGAGAAGTTATAGCCATTACCCAACTGCTGCATATTCTTGTTCCTGAAATAGTTACTGTCTACTCATGCTATATTTTTAACATTCTACAATCTGAATATTATACTAACAACTTCAATAAACTGGTTATTATTATCATCTGACTTTGCTTACCTGGTGGAAGAATCTTCAAAATGTGTTATATCCATTGTTGGCTGATTTTCTCTGCTGTCTGCAAATATGATGGTTCCTGATAGTACAATAATTACTTACCTGCACTCTTTTGCGAGTTGAAGTGACTGTTGATGGTCGCCATTCATATAAGGCAAATATATCCGTGTGATTGCTCCTCGTCAGTCCTCTTCATCTTGTAGAACTTGTTTCTCCCTCATCAATATTACTCATTTTTATGGATCTAAAGTATTACAAGTTTATAGCTGTGCCTATTTGCAATAGTTTTCTATCTTTTTCTACCCTCTGTTGCAAGACCCGATTATGGAAGTGTACTGTCATCTATTTTAAAGTTCAGTTTCACAGCATTTACAGAAATTGCTGCTTCAAATGGAACTTCTCAAATTTGGAAAAATTATTATTATTATTATTATTATTAGTTGAAAATTTTTAGTATGCTTAAATTATAGTGCCTTTTCTTGTTATTATAGTATTATTTCATAACCCAAATGTTTTCTAAATCATTTTTACCATATGCCTCACTTGAAGAAAATTATTTTATAAATGAAGAAAATTTATAAATGAAGAAAATTTTTTTTGTTGCATTAAATTATATTGCAAATTTACATGCAAAGCAACACATATTCTTAGACTTTCCAGCGCATTATAAAGAAATATTCTACCACTGTGAAATAATTTTGGTGAATATTATTTTCTTCTAAGAATCTAAAATGCTTTTATAGTCTTTGTGACTTCTTCAAATGTCACTAATCCCAATTTCGTCTTTAAAGTGTGCAAGTAGTGTTGTATTGCCCAAATCTGCAATTTCTGCCTGCTTGAATACACCTATACAAAAAAATGTATATAGGCAACTTAGACTTTCCAGCGCCTCTCAACAAGAGTCTTGTGCTCTTTGTATTATTTTATTCTAAGTGCCACTTCGTCATATTATTCCTCAACATCATGGAACCACAGTTCATGATTTATGTCTGCTAATTACCTAATGTGTCTTCAAATGCTCTTACCTGCTGTGTCTTCAAATGCTCTTACGTGATGTGTCCTCAAATGCTCATCATTGTTTAGTGCTAAAATCTCCTGATAAAGTCTTCAATTTATTTTAGTGGTGTGTGTTTCAGGCAACAAATTACCTAACTAATAGTAAAATCCTATAAAAATCTGTTCGGTAGATCCTGAGTTTTAATCGATCTGATTGAAATACGAATTTGCGTTTTATAAATATAGTAGATGATGATGACATGATTTCTGTAATCGGATTCATTGTCAAGCTTTTGCTTCAGAAAAAAAAAACGCAGAGGAAAACTCTTCTACAGATAATTACCAACCATCTCCACAAAATTGCGTAACTAACTGTGTAAATCCCACCAAAGTCCGTCCAGCAGTTTTCAAATTATAAACGGTCGGAATGAAATACGAATTTCCATTTTATATATTTAGATATATCTTTCATAATTGCACTCACCTTTCCCAATCACTTTCCCATTAGCTCTATCACTAAGCAACATAGAATGATATATTATAGGGTCATTAACCATACCTGAAAAGTCACTTCCATCAAAATTTGTTCAGTAGAATTTTTTTGTAAAGCTAATCTTTAATAATCAGGTTCACTTAATTTTAGAGCTTTCCTCTGTATCTCTATAACAGAGTAACGTAGAATAGCTATACTCTAAAACCTTTCAAAAAACATTGCTTAACTAATGTGTAAAACCTAACAAAATATCATGAATAATCGGATTAAAATATGAATATGAGGCTTATACTCATAGTAGATGATGATATGATTTTCTGTAATAGGATTCATCATGAAGGTTTTGCTTCAAACATACACGATGCTTTTCCTCACTGGGTACTTCTCTATTATCCTGTTGACCACTTTTCATAACAAAAAACTACCGCCAAATTGTAAGATTAAACGCTAAAAATGCAGTCCCATTTACTTGATGTCAGAAGCATTATACGTGTTTGTTACGTCATCAAGTGGTTTTTAATTCGAGATTTGCGTCTATTTTTCATTATGTTTTACTGATTTATTAGTTATTTCATTAATTAAAATAACAATTGTGTCCTTAAATTCATGTATTTTATTTATTTATTTATTTTGATATTCCAATGGCAACGTTCTCCCGTTTATTTGACATTACAGTTTGGCGATAGTTTTTTGTTATGAAAAGTGGTTGACGGGATAACAGAGAAGTACCCAACATGGTAGCTAAAACGCCAATTGGCGAGGTATCTAATTGTGAAAAATTAGCCCAAAATCGTAAAAATAACTAACTACCGAAAGAAAAGGGGAAACATGGCTGAAGACTGAAAACAAATAAAGAAGCAATATATAATGCTAAACAAACCTTCGAAACTTTATTTTAGCAATCACGTTTTATTTTAAATTGTGGCGTTTGTAGCATTAATAATAATACACAATTACATAAATATCCATATCCATAAGAATAATATTCCATTCCCAATTGAACAGTTAATGTTTCTATCTGTAAAAATAAACAAAAGAATTAAATAACAAAATGATTTTATTTGAATTTCTTCCATTGCTATAGTAACGGATGTATTTTTAGAAATTCTCACTAGTATTGTTAGAATTGTTAGATTTTGACATCAAAGACTTCGCAAAATTAGAAAAATATGCAATATCTCACGAACTATTTGACTTATGAGTATTCAATTGATACCATTCGATTCAGCATACAAAAATACATTAAAATATGTTATCATTTTTCACATAACTATAATACTCGATCTTTAAGGAATTTTTTTTAAGTTTGTTCCTTTTTTTACCCCCCTTAAGAGGGGAGTTTTTGAAAATCCCGTCTTAGTGCGCCTCTACATACTAAGAAGTATTTTTCCTGCAAGTTTCGTCGTTGTAGGTTCAGTAGTTTTGGCTGTGCGTTGATCATCTAGCCAGAAAGAACTTTCTTTTATATATATAGACTAGCAAGCTAGCCCGCTGCGCTGGTCAGTTTCTACAAATGAACCTTGAAGCAAACAAAATATATCGTTTAATTTGACCTTGTATTTGAAAGCAATCTGTATATTTACCTGGAATATCCTTCCACATTACTGAAAAATGACGTGATTGCGCTATTATATTTTCTAATGTGCAGTCAAAATTTTAGCTGTTAAGGACCAACTCTTTTATTTGGTCATTTACAGTTAAGGTTTGCTAAAGAATGATAAAACTATATGCAATATACTAAAACCATCACTAAAAATTATCGAACTAACAATGCAAACTAATTAACAAAATCCATTCAGTAGAAGTTTTTATAAAGGCTATTCTTTTATAAGCGGGTTCATCTGATTATAGAACTTTTCCACGTAATTCTAAAACAGAACAATATAAAATATACTAAAACCATCCTTACAAATTATCTACTTAACAATGCAAGTCGCAAAAAATACGCCCAGTAAAAACTTTCAAAAAGGCTAATCTTTCGGAATCGGGTTCTCCTGACTGTATAACCTTCACACAACTGTTTGACTAAGCAGCGTAGAACAATATGTAGTACATTAAAACCATTCCTGAAATAGCATCTGACTAACAATACAATTCTCATCAAAATCCGTCCAGTAGAACTTTTTCAGAAGGCTAATCTTTCATAATCCGAATCAAATACTGAAAAAGCTAATATTTGATTAAAAAAAATATCACCTGATTTTCGAATTTCCCCCTATAATTCTAGAACTAAGCAACATAGAATGATATGTTATATAATAAAACTTTCCCTAGAAAGTTATCTAACAGTGTAGGTTTCATCGAAATCCATTCGGCAAAATCTTTTAAAAAGCTAATATTTCATAAACGGATTGATCTGATTATAGAACTTCCCAGAATAATTCTATAACTAAGCTACGCAGAACGGTATGTTATACAATAAAACCTTCCCTGAAAAATTATCTTATACAGTTTAAGCTCTACGAAAATCCATTCAGCAGAACTCAAGTTATAAGCAGCCGGAACGAAATTTCATATATGTAGAAGTAAATAAAAGTATATTGCCATTAATATAGTTTGCATTTGAATTTTAAAAAAGGTACTTTTCGGTTAGCTGGGCGCCAGTGATCGTACACTTGAAAAAAAAAAGGCACCTTTTGGCTTAAAATCTCTCATCAAAACTGTTTTTCTTTTCTTTCTTTTTTTTAAATAAAATTAATAACAGCTTTTTCTTTTATTTTTCCAGCTGTATAGCCATTTCAATTCTTTCTGCATCAAAAAAAAAAAAAAAAAAAAAAAATCTTTTGGCTTAAAATCAAATTGTTTAGGATCAAAAGTAAAATCAAAATTGCCAAAAACAAAAGATAAATCGCGAAATATTGTTTCGATAGCAATCTTGCCCCTTGAATAATTTTTTAAGCATTGCGAACATTCCCAATCATGTTTAAATTAAATATTTTCGTTTTATAATATTCTCTCATCAAAACTCTTTTTTCTTTCTTTTTCTTTTTTTTTAATTAATTTAACACAGTTTTTCTTTTATTTTTGGAGATGTATAGCCTTTTCATTTCTTTCTGCAACAATAATGATCGCCAAAAAAATAGCAATGGTAACCTTTTCAGCCAAAATAACAAATGTAAAAAATGAAATTATTTACGACATCACATTAAAAACCTCAAAAATAACAGTATTTCTCCACTGTTTAATGGATGTTATTATACATATAAACCTTCCTCTTGAATCACTCTATCTATTAAAAAAAACCGCATCAAAATCCGTTTCGTAGTTTTAAAGATTTAAGCGTACATAGGGATATAGGGACAGAAAAAGCGACTTTGTTTTATACTATGTAGTGATTCTGGTCATTTAAGTGAATGGATTATCATTGATCTTCGATCTGAGTAAATGGAGGTAAAGAGTTGAAAATTTTTAAGTTGTAAAGCCATTGCAAACAAAATAAGTGTTCTTATTATGCTTTACACTCATATATAGATATATATATATATGCTACGGTAAATGTGATTAATCCAGTGATTATGCATAATTACCAGTGATTGTTCATAATCACCACTAAAATTGGTAAATGTGATAAATTATTGAATATTGTCAAATTTACCGGTTAGTTTATAAAATCCCCAACTTGTAATGGGGAATGCAATGAACCTAATTGACATACATACATAAATTACTGACCACTGCTTGAATGAATTTCATGCATTTTAGAGATTGCTGTACAGCAAGTTTCATGCATCCAGTGATGTCTTTTTCAATTAATGTGCGCGAAGCACACATATATAAATTACTGACTGCTGCTTGAATTAATTTCATGCATTCTAGAAATTGCTATACAGCGAGTTTCATGCCTTCAGTGATGTTAGTTTTGGTTAATGTATGCAAAGAGTACATACTACTTGAAAATATTCATTTTTTTTTTTTATTATTAAGACCTCATTACTCCACAAAATAATCCGAATTTATTACATTCTTCATTACAAGTTGGCAATTTTATAAACTAACCGATAAATATGATAAATATTCAATAATTTATCACATTTACCAAGTTTAGTGGTGATTATGTATAATCACTGATAATTACACATAATAGCCAGTTTATTACATTCACCGTAACATACAGTGGCTGTCAAAAGTTTCCGGCCAGCATAAAATATTTGGTTAATTTATAAGTATACCCATACGAAGAGGAATCTCAAAGTGAAACTTATACATTTTAGTGACATAATAGTTAGGAACTTATTTATGGAATAACAAATAAATTTCAATAAATTTAACTGACAAAATTAAACGCAAAGGAAAACACATGTTCTCAAAAGTTTCCGACCAACTTGGTAAGTTTGAAAAAAATGATGTTATAGTAGAAAATAACAGTGATCAACAACATTTACAATTAGTATTTTGTCATCATAAATTTAGGAATAAGTACTGTGACGCAGCAACGTGGCATAGATTCAATGAACAGTTGAAGATCGTCTATGGTAAGTTTTTTCCACTCTTCTTGCACTTTTTGGGAAAATTCTGCTGAATTGGAATATTTATAATTCCGCACACGTTTGTCCAGTTCGTTCCAAAGATTTTCGATTGGACTGGCCATTTCAAAAGCATAATTTTTTTGCGCGAAAGCCACTACGTGACGACCTTGCATGTATACTTTAGGTCGTTAAGATGCTGAAACAAATGGTTGCGACCACAATTTTTCCTCCAATAAGACAGCAAATGATCTTGCAAGATATCCTTATACATTGCACCATTCATCTTGCCGCGGATTTCAATTAACGGACCGACATCTTTTCCAGAAAATGCTCCCCACAGCTTAATGTGTCCTCTGCCATGCTTCATTGTAAGAATAACATATCTTGAATCATATCCATTGTTATTAGGTAGACGGATGTAGTGTCTGTCATCGCTCCCAAAAATTTTGAACTTCGATACATCGGAAAATAGTACTTTTTTCCAGTTTCCACTTGACCAGTCGTTGTGTCTCCTTGGCAAATGCTAATCGGGCCCGCTCTCTTTTTTTTTTTACTTATGAAAGGTTTGTCAACACCGACTCTTCCATAAAGTCCTATATCACGTAAGCGTCTTGACACGGTAGACTGACTTATTTCAACAATATTTTTACTCCGTAAATCGCGGGATATTGCATCAGCATTTTTATGCGGGTCTGCAACTGCTTTTCTCCTAATAATTCTATCCACACAAATAGTCATTTTCCGGGATCTCCCAGACCGTAGCAAGTCCTGAAGGCCATGTCCATCTTTATATATTTTTTAAATAGCGTTCACAGTAGATTTCCCGATCAATAACTTTGCCGCAATCTCACGTGAGGATTGACTTTTTAGCGACAAACAAATCACTCGTTTACGTACAATTATGTAATAATTGTTGAACTTTTCATTTTTTAATTTCAACTACGTTATTCATGTTGATTAATTAACAAACACAGCCAAAAACACTTTACCGATAGCAAAAGCTAACGAATGATGAATGGCCGGAAACTTTTGCACACCCGAATTTCGAATTCCTCTTCTTTGCATCAAGTGTCTTCAGTATCCAATAAAAATGATCACATGGTCGGGGTATTTGTATAATCCTAACTTTTGGAGCAATTGCGCTTCTTCTTCGCTGAAACACTCTGGCAAACAAATCTCAAACTGATCTCGGACTGAAACTTTTGACCGCCAGTGTATGCAAGTTTACATAAACATAAATTTACATGCAGCTCACATTTAGTCTGCAGCTGATTTTAAATTTGGAACATCTTTGTGTGAAAACTAGAAGTTGCCGCTGTTAGGCCATAGTAACTTGCTGTACATGTTTTTTTTCTTTTTTTTTTTTTCATAGGAAGCAAAATGTGTTTTATTATCTTTCTTTATGTAGGGCATGTGGTCTTCAAGTACATGTTTAAGCTTTTGTGTGAAATTCTTAAATTTTTTGAAAAAAAATGTTGTAGAAGATGATCCTAAGTAAGTAATATTTAAATGATATTTGTGTTTCATTACTTTTACTCAGCTTTTTATCTTTTTGTCAGCTATTTTTTGTTATCTTTAGCTAAGAAATAAACTATAATTAACAAAAGTATATAATAAAATAGATATTTTTAAACCTTTTGTGTAATGTTTTATCACTTTCAGCATTTGTTACATCTTTAGTTTAATAGTTAACAGTTAAACATGGTTATTCATTTATTCTCTTATCTATAATTTTTCTGTTAATTTCTTGAATAAAACCATACTTCTTATGTCCAAGCTGGATTCTCATTCTATGTAGCCACAACCCTAATCAAATCACCTGCCCTTCTCACTTTATTGTTCCTTTCAAGACCTTAAAAGGCAATGCTGAATGCTAATAAATAGAAACATACTAATTTCTTTCAATTCATATATTTAACATGATAAAAATAGTTATATTCCAATGAAATATATATTTTTTTAAATCTTCAATAATGGATACATACTTTCAATGTTTTACCCAGTACAGAATAATTACAGATTTTACCTTTAATTCTTTAATGTTTTGAAAAGTCCAACTATTTCATGTATGTATGAATGACCATGTGATTGTTATTATTTAATAATAATCATTTTCTAGAAAATATTCCTCCAGTGTGATAAAAATTCTATTTTCAAGAGTAAATTCTATTAAAATTTTGCAACCTTTTTAAAATAAATAAACAAAGAAAAATGTAAAGTTTTAAGTTGTTGCCTTGGACCTGGGTCCATGTCTAAATCTGACTCTGATATTATTATATTTAGTAACGTAGCACTAGGGCTTAAAATACGAAAACCTCGGAACCCAGTTACTTTAAGTAAATTTTTATAAAAATCTTTTAGATTGTGTTATTTATAAGGTACAGTAGACTCCCTCAAATCTGCACAGCTTGAGACCAGAGGTTGTCCAGATTTTAGAATTTTGCAAATTTCTGATCACTGTTTTCTTTACCTTTTTTAAACAGTAATTTGAATGTAAGAATGCACTCAAAATTATAATGAATGCTTACAATAAAGTAAAATATTAAAATAATTAAGTAAAATAATAAAAAACAATTAAAATATTAAAATAATTAAGTAAAATAATAAAAAAAAACGATTAAAATATTAAAATAATTAAGTAAAATAATAAAAAACGATTAAAATATTAAAATAATTAAGTAAAATAATAAAAAACAATTAAAATATTAAAAGTAAAGATCAAATAAATAATTAATAATGCATGACTAAATAGGTATAATAATGATGAAATAAATTTTTCTTTAATTATTCAATGAAACTCTCCTCATAAAAGTACACTAATAATTTACATCAAAACCATAAAATAAGAAAATTTTATTTCATGTTTAGCCAGATTTAATAACCAAAAAAGCTTGATTAATACATAAATGTATTTGATAAAAAGATTATGATCACCACTGACATCAATGCTATCTTGAATTTTTTCAAAAAAAAATTTATACTTCCTTCATGAGAAAGTATCAGTTCAATGATATTAACCATAATTATATATTAAAATATGTACGGAATGATATAAATATACAAAAAATTTTGAATTTTCCTCTTACATCTTAACTGTAAATTTCATTTTTTGCACCTGAAAAAAAATGTGCGGATTTTAGGGTTGCGGATTTGAGGGAGTCTATTGTATATTAAAAAGTTTATTCATAAAAAATTGCTGTTTTTCTAATAAATTAATTAAAACAATACACTATATTGCCAATAGAAATGTGATATTTTTGATTTTAGACATTTTGACGAATATCTAGAGAAATATTTGACAAAATGTTCTTAAACTTTGTAGATGTAAAGAACATGTCATTTTCAGTGAAGATTTGGTCATGAGGACAATTAGGGGACAAACAACAAATTTAATAAAAATAATATTTGTGATCACCCTGTATCATGAAAAGTTAAAAAAAAAATTCTTTAGCTGTAACAAATAATTATATAGATCCTGTACAAGCTTTGTGTGCATTTGTGTAAGAATAGCATGTATACCATGACAATATAAATGTTTCTTAAAAAAATCTGCATGTTTCTTGTTTATCCAGGGTTTTCAACTAAATATAATGCCACAAGCAAAATGAATATATTGAATATTTTATATTTTATAAGATATGAGCATTTGTATGAGATAAGTTTTAACTGCACATATACAGATGATAACACATTTTTTTCTTCCACAATTTAGTAGTCATCTGTACAGAGCAACTTGTATAAAAAAGCCTATTGACTATCGTGAAAACTCAGGAAAATCTCCCGGTCAAAGGGAAATGAATGACAACCAGATTATGGAAGATTGCCCTGGTTGCAGTAATGTCTTTCAATCTTCTGTATCCAGATTGCCATATAAATGCACACATCTTATCAAATATTAAATATAATCATTTGTAATTGTAGTATAATGTTTATAATGTGTTTTGTCAAGTTTTTTTAAACTGACATTAAATTTGCTTGAAAACCCTGAATGTTATAAACAAAAAACATGTGGATATATTTTTTTTTTTTTAAAAGGAAATTTTATCTTTTCATACTCCTAATTTTGTTTTTATACAAACTTTTTTTATGAAAATTTAACACAAATTCTTTTTTTAAAAAGTATCTTTTTACACAAGTTAGTTAATTTGTTACACAACAGTTACTAACAGTAATTAGTAACAGTATGCTTTAAAATTTCATTTTAAAAGTTACTTGTCTATTCTTTAAAAGTTTCTTGTCAATCATATTTGACGTAATAGCAGACAATTTTGAAGCATTTAGTTTTAGCATTAGTAACAGTAACAGTAATTAGTTACACAACAATTGGCTCAAACTGCTTTTTTTTTTTTTTTTTTTTTTTTCTTCCCCAGAGTAAACTTTTTACATATCAAGCTGGAGCCTTCGATAAATTAAATACAACCTTTTTCTAAGAGGTTTCTCAGTTTTTAATTGCAAGAAAATTTTAACGGTACCTAAAATCATTAATGGCATCTTAGAAAGAATTATAAGCCTAGAACAGTTTGCAAGAGCAAAAAAACATTCTAAAACTGCGATTTGTGTGATACAGTTGGTATAGAAGCTTGGAATGTAAATGCTCTCTACAAACGGTTTCTAAAGAAATTCTAAATTTAAAAGGAGGAAATGAGCGGTATGAATATGACCTAAAAACAATTAATTAGGAATTGTTTGTGATAGATATGTGAAATTTTCACGGCTGTTACTCTAGAAATGTAAATGATCATCCAGAACAGTTTTCTAAAAATTCGAACTGCTAAAAGATGCAAGAACAAAAAAGTTCTAAAATTAAGATTTGTGTGATACAGTTGGCATAAATGATTGGTTTTTTACATAGTGGTTACTTTTAAGATATAAATACTTGTTCAAAACAGTTTTTAAAAAATCCGAAATTAAAAAAAGTGAAATGAGCAAAAAATGTTCTAAATCATAATATATTTAGAACATTTAGGGCTAGAGTTTTGAAATTTTATATGGATGTTACTTAAGAGATGTAAATGCTCGCCCATAATTTATTTTTTCATCTCAAAATTTTAAAAGAATGCAAGAGTAAGAAGCATTCTAAAATTGCGATTTGTGGGATACAATTGGTATGGAAACTTGGAATTTGGCATGATGATTACTTTTATGTAGTAAATGCTTCCTTAGAAAAATTTTTAAAAAATTGAAAATTTAAAGAGATGAAATGAGCAGAAAATGTTCTAAAAGTGTTCTAAATTATGATTTAGTTGAAACTGTTAGTGTTAGAAACTTGAAATTTATTATAGAGATTACTTTTAAAATGCAAATGCTCGGCATAAACAGTTTATAATAAATGGGAAATTTAAAGGTGTGAGTGAAACAGCTGAAAGCATTCTAAATTACCATTTATTTAGAACCGCACGTCATATCGTGCCTTTCGTAGATGATCTTTTTTTATGCTAAAAGTAACTAAACGTCTGTATTTCGACACAATCTTTATGAAGCATCTCGGAAGATCAAATTTACAGCATCTACAAATATTTTGAAGCACTCTGATGAATAAAAGTATTTTAAAAAATCTGAGATTTTTTCGATGAAAATGCTAAAAAAAAGTTAAGTATTTCGGCGTGGGTTCGCTCGGCTTCGGGTCATGTTTTCATATTAAATGTGACTAAGTTTGTTACTTAATCTTTTTTTATGTGATTCTGCGTTTCTGTGACTCTGTTCTCTTCGACTTTAGTCAAAGACATAGACTTTTTTCATGGAATTTTAAAGAGGGATTGGATAGTGTTATATTTACAATCGAATAAAATTTCAGAGAGTTCAGAAAATAACTGTTTTTTGTTGTTTTTATTTTAAAGGACCCATCGCAAAACAAACAAGTAAGCGAAAAGAAACATTTTTTTTTATAGCTAGATAGCAATATTTTTCTATGGTCTGTAAAACCATTATATTTATAACTGATGAAAAATTTATAGAATTCAGACAACAGGGGTTATTTTTTTAAAGACTATGAAACAAGAGACCCTTACGAGGAAAAAATAAAAAAAAACAAGAAAGTGTCTTTTAAAAATGCTTTTCCGTCTAATAATCAATATTTTTTAGCGAAAATTTCATTTAAAAATATAAAATTGATATGAAATATATAATCATACAAATTTGAGGTAATTATCATGGGTCCAGGCACTGCCGGAGGGGTCAGCTAATATAATTTTAATGGCATGCAGGTAGCATTCGTTAAAATGTAATAAGTGTAAATCAATGTGTAACTTATTTATTGCTGATCAATTTAAATTAATGCATGATTAGCATAAAATTGTGTGTAATTATAGATATGGTATTTTTCTAAGAAAATGCCTCACATTTAACGCTTCTCTTTTCAAAATCCATACTCACAGGCAGGGCTTAAATTCTAGCAAAAAAAGTACCTGAGCTCTAATTTTCAGCAGTAATAAGAACCATCAACCCAAACCCCCTTTCATTAGAAAGAGGGAAGCATTATGGTTGTTATCCCACCCGCATATTTATATTTCATACATTATTTGTAAAATTTAAAGCATTTTCCTCTTTTGTAAAAGAAAAATAATAATACATTTTTGACTGTATCTATATCCAATTACACATAATAAAATTTAATAAATAAACAGAGCAGAAAATAAGCAAAAAATAGAGCCAAAAAAAATAATAATAGAGCAAAAAACATTGAAATCGCAAATGAAGAATTTTCAGAAAATCCTACTCGCCAAGGATGTCTTTATATGAACTAGCAAAACATAAAACTGGAGCTGTGCACCTGTGAGCTTCATCACAAATTTACAATGTTTTACAAACACAAGCAAATTACACTGACTAAACATAACAATACCACGAGTAAAAATAGCAGATACGGTGAGCTTCGGTGAAGTCTGACCAATATTTAAACATTGACTAAAAACAAAGAAGCACCGAAGCCGAGATCCGGTAAGACCCGGCACAAATTAAGTACTGCTCACAGGCATGTGTAATAATAAGTCAATGAAATTACAATCAGTGCTTCTTTCCTCCAAGGGACAGGATGCAGTGCCTCCCTGAGAGCAAGACGTCGTTTTTCTACATTACAAACAACTGAAATATAGTCTTTAAAATTTGTGTACAGACCCCCTACGAAACAAATGATTCAAAAGAAACACTGATTGCGAAAATCTTTTCAATCACAATCAAAAAATATCTTTTTATAACTTTAAAGTACTTTTTTTTAATTCTTACTTTTGTGGAGATTTTTTTCCTGGGTACACACATATATATATAACTGAGAGCAAAAAACGCAAAAAAAAAAAAGCCATTTGAAACTGAGAGAGAGACTTACAAAGTGTATGTTTTAATTTTTCCATGGAATTCGGTGTTCTGTTGTTGTTTCTGTCTTTGTTCAAACATGGAACAAAGACAGAAATGCAATTAAGAAACGTCCCACTGTATACTATGTAACTCAAAGTGTCTGTGTGTCAGTGTATGACCCTTTTTTTACTATAAGACGTCTCAACAAAGTGATGCAGTCCAAATAACCAGTTTTGACTTAACCGATACATGCAATGTGCGCTTTCACAGTTTTAAGTAGAATTTTCGCCGTTTAATTGAATCACATTGTTGAATAGAATTTGATTTAACAAAGCGGCAGATTAAGGCAAAAAAAAATTTAATTTTAACTTTACTTTTGATTCGTATACGCAGCAATTATAGTAATTTTTTGAGCTCTTGGGGGGGGGGGGAGGGCCTTGGCTGTGCCACTGCAGGAAATACAGCAACTAATAACTGAATTCAATATTAAAACGCCACATGACACTACGGATTATTTTGTTCAAAAGATCACCAAAAAAATTTTGATAGTTCATGAACGATATTTATAAACAATTTTGATGCTAAAAATTAACAAAACTACACATTCAAAAATTAGTTTTGTTAATTTTCAGCATCAAAATTGATTCTGGGGAATGGATTATTCTCTTTTTTCTCTTCAACTGGTCAAAATTCACAACTGATGATCAAAATATTTTGTGTTAGCAATGATGTTCTAGTCTTATGCAAATGTTAATAGCAAGAAAGTGACAACAAATGAAATCCAATCCCCACAATCAATTTTGATGCTAAAAATTAACAAGACTATACATTCAAAAATTAATTTTGTTAATTTTTAGCATCAAAATTGATTATGGGAAATGGATTCATTTCTTTTTTTGCCCCTTCATCTGGTCAAAATTCACAACTGATGGCCTGTCACTTATGGGTTTGATTTCAAGGCTGAGGTCCCCTTCCTTAAAATGTTTGGAATTGTTTTGAACTGTCCGGACACTACTCTTGTCCCAACCTACAACTGCACAAGTTTTGAGGACAGCTTTATTGTTTTTTAAGGCCTAATTTAAAATCCATGCCTTAAGATGCATAAAATCTCAACATTTCTATCAATCACTTTTTATGTGACCTAAAAATGATGGAGAGAAGCCTGTATGGTTATAGGATATAGAGGGACATATATCCTCTTAAATAACATTTTTTGTTCAACAATCGGGGTGAGAAAGTGCCCGCTTCATTCTTTAGTATAAAAACATTCAAAAAACAAAAATACTTCTGATACAGCCTAAAATATATTTATTTTTCCTTATGCTTATCAATCTATAAATAAACTTAGCTGACCTCAAACAGCAAAATCTGTCACAAACCTAAAAACTTTCCCACAACAAATTTTACTCTCAGACTCCTAAATTTAGGACAAGCTCAGAGTACAAATTATTAAACTATTGGAGTTCATAAAATGGTTTCAAAAATATTGTTTAATAACCACCAAACTCCTGAATGAAACATACTTGCTTTATAAAGCTCAATCTTCTTCCTTTCTAGTATAAAACTCGCACAAAAAGAAAGTAAATAAAAAAAGTAAAAATCTGTTTTTTAATTAGTTACTTTTTCATTAAGATGATTACTTTTATTTTTTGAGAGCAGATATCTGTTATATTGATAAAAGAAATTTTTTGTCTGTGTGCCTATCTGAGGTTTTTGTTGTTGTTGGAGATGGCTTTGGAAATATATTGCACATAGTGGTCTGCAAATTTGTTTCCAGATAGATGAAGCAGGTCTAAATGTACCTGAGGTTCAGATTTGGGATTTTATGTTGATGAATGGGACAATTTATGTATTTTTTTCTCTCTCTCTCCAATCTTCCAAGTTCACTGGTGATTTTAACCCACTCATAAAAGCAATCCAAAATTCAATCTTTTTGCCCAATACAGTAAATTTTGTCCTCTTTTCATTAAAGTTTATTCGAAATTTGTACAATGTTTTTTATAATTTTTCGCTCTTTTTTTTTTTTTTTGTCTCTATTTTGGCAAAAATGTGAAATTTGGTTTTTATCCACCATTTTCTATTTGATACCTTATCCACCCAATCTTATATTTTATACCCCTGTATGGAGCAGACTTTTGGGAATTGATATACATTTTTTAAATATGAATTTTTCATATTAGATTTAAATATGATTTTTTTAAATATGAATATTAAATATATTTTTAAAATATAATAAATTCTGTCCTCTTATCATTAAAGTTTATTTGGAATTTGCACAATGATTATTTTATTTGAAATATGATTTCTGTTTGAATACAATGATTTGAATTTGAAATATGATTTTTTTTTTTATATGAAATAACTTTTTATATAAATTAATTATTAAAGAAAGTAAAGTCATTGATTTGTTTCTCTGAAATGCAGTGAAGAAAGATATGAAAAAATTTCAACAATGATTTCCTAAGTAACCTCCATTGGCGCTAAAAACTGTCACCAAAACAACACAAGTAACTTTGAAGTCCAGAGTTTTTCTTTTTTTTTTTTTTTTTTTTTTTCATTTAGTGCAGGAAAAGAAGACTTAGTTGGTGATTTGGGATTTTATGCTTATTCTCTAGAAGTCTAATCTCCTTCCTGGAACTCTATTGGCTTTTATCAACCAATTTCTATTTGATACCTTATCCATCCAATCTTATATCTTATACTCCTGTATGGAGCAGACTTTTGGGAATCAATTAAAACAAATTAAATATGAAATAATTTTTATTATTATTGTTAGAAATATTTTTTATTGTTAGACATCCTTTATTGTTAGAAATTAAATCCAGAGTAAAATTTTGTTGATTCTGTTTGTTATTATTTCTAATTTAAAATGTCCATTAAATTTCAATTTTGATTTAACATTTTCATGAAGTTCCAATAGAATGTAGTCTTTTTTTTATTTATTTAAAAGAATGATTTTTTCTATTTTTCTGCAATATTAATATTTCAGATATTTTCATGTAAACTTACAATAACCCCAGACGTAATTTAAATCACTATTCAGAATTCTTAGTTATGTTATCATTAAAGTGGTGAATGTCGTGCAAATTCAGTGCATTCTTTATTACACTCTTTCAGTAATTTTAGCTGTACAAAATAGATCGAATATAAATACTAATATTTTATGCAAAATATTTCAACACAAAAATAAATTGAAAGTTTTATATCTTCTTTTCTCTGTTCCACACAGAATAATACATGTAGCTTTTTATGTTTATATTTTTTATTTTAATAATCTTGTCAAGGATAGAAAGAATAAGAAATGAAAGAATCAAAGAAATGATGAAAATTAAAGGAACCAAATTAGACGCTCTCCAAAAGAATCAATTAATCTGGTATAATCACGTTAAAAGAATCAGTGAGGAGAGACTACCCAAAATTGTATTTAATTACAAAACAAACTAAAAAATGGAAACTAAGAAGAACACGAAAGACCTGAATGGATGGTATAAAAAAAGACATGAGGGTTAGGGGTCTGGAGGAGGAATGGACCTTTGACTGGAAGAAATGGAGTGGTTTCTTGTAGATTTTTTGGGTGGCGGCACCTAACGCCATAAACCGAGTTTATATATATATATATATATATATATATATATTAATAATCTTATGGTTGTGTATTTCCTTTTTTTTAATCTACTCTAATTTTCTTACTTTTTAATGGAAGTTGTTCTTGCTCCTACTTTTTTTTTTCTTACAGTCATAAAGATTCCTTTTCTAGTTTATTTATTTTCACTCATTTCATTCAAAGAAAATGGGAAATACATTTATTTATTATTGTTTATTTTACAGTGTAGTTTATAAATTCAGCTATAAAGATGACAATCTAATTAACTGTTCTAAAATAATCAATCCAAGCCCAAGGTATAAAGTTATTCCTGATTGGTATGTGAAACATGAAAAGAAATCATGGAATTCTTGAAGAAAAATGTATGTGGTGGAAGTTCTATGCAATTTATAATAGCAGATCTTATAAATCCTATTTGTAATAATGTTTTTGTGTTAATTATTTTTATTTTAGATATATTGTGAATGTTTATTATTTTTATGTTATGTTCTTTTTATGTATTTGACAAAAATAAAATTGCTTTGTTTTTAATGAATTAGTATCTTATTTTTTTTTTTACTTTTTCTTATGTTAATGTTTTAACATTAGTGTTTCTCACATACATAAATCCTTTAAATTTTAATTTAATATTTTTCCAATGGAAGATGTGTACTTTATGTAGTATATCAGTCCGTTTCAAAATATAAGCTCTAGCGCACACCCTCCACCCTTACACACACAAAAAAAAATATACATATATATATAAGATGACTAAATTTACAATTGAATTAGTAGAAAATTATCAATTCCATGCACTTAACTACATAATAATATATATTGGTGAGAAGATATTATTTTGAAAGAACAAAAACTATTGGTAAATTCATAATGATTAATGGCTATAGCAGTATATTATTTGTTATATACACTATATTGCCAAAGATGATTGGTCACGTGCGATTTTAGACGTTTTGTTAACTATCTAGAAAAGTACATGAGGAATTAACCGGAAACTGCAGGCGTGTAAACAGTATAATATAGGTTATATATTTCCGCAAAGATTTTTTCACGAAACCCCATAGGGGACGGTCAACAAATTGAAAAAGAATGAATATCTTTTGGATAACCCTGTAAAAAGTAATGTAGCAAAGGCGTTCAAACTCGAGATTATTAATAAGTGGCTTATTGTGATATACTGTGTTCATTTTTATGAGGATAACATGTATACTCGTAGAGAAATTAAGGTTTTTATAAGAACAGTCCCAAATTTTGCCTAGTTTTTTGCTTATAATTTGCAGAGTTCTTAATGTAAAAAAAAGTTCTTTTCAGAAAATATGACAAACCACATTGTACACAATACTCTGCAATCAAAATTAAAAAATAATAAAAATTGGATGAAAAATGAGCAGGTTTACTAAAAAACGTTCACTGTGCATGCACGAATGCAATCGAAATATAATATGCATAATGTATTAGAAGTATATAGAGCAACTTTTGTGAAAGTCTCAAAATCATAGCTTGAAAATTATAGTCGATAGAATAAGCTCGAAATCCGTTGCTCCCAAAAAGAAGCAAAAAGATAAGGGGTTGTATCCAAATATAGTAGTACGTGCAATATTGTGTACGCTATCTTGGCACTAATCAACAGATATTTGATACAACCCCTCATCTTTTTGCTTCTTTTGGGGAACAACGGATTTCGAGCTTATTCTATCGACGATAATTTTCAAAATTTTCAAGCTATGATTTTGAGATTTTCACAAAAGTTGCTTTATATACTTAGCTAATACATTATGCATATTATATTTTGATTGCATTCGTGCATGCACAGTGAACGTTTTTTAGTAAACCTGCTCATTTTTCATCCAATTTTTATTATTTTTTAATTCTGATTGCAGAGTATTATGTACAATGTTGTTTGTCATATTTTCTGAAAAGAACTTTTTTTTATATTAAGAACTCGGCAAATTATAAGCAAAAAACTAGGCGAAATTTGGGACTGTTTTTATAAAAACCTTAATTTTTCTACGAGTATACATACTATCCTCATAAAAATGAACACAGTATATCACAATAAGCCACTTATTAATAATCTCGAGTTTGAACGCCTTTGCTACATTAGTTTTTACAAGGTTATCCAAAAGATATTCGTTCTTTTTCAATTTGTTGACCGCCCCCTATGGGGTTTCGTGAAAAAATCTTCGCTGAAATATATAACCTATATTATATAAAGGAGAGGAAGTTGGATAGAGAACACAACTGATGATGCCCTGGCAGGGGGTGAAAGCGCTTTTGTTAGGTGGAAGTTTGTATTAGAGACTGTTTTTAATTTTTTAAATGAAGGACATTTTTAATGAGAATTTTTTACCATACTTTTTTATAAGTAATGTATGAGAGAAATTGGTAAAGTGCATGAATAAAAACTATCTTATACTGTTTACACGCCTATAGTTTCAGGTTAAGTCCTCATGTATTTTTCTAGATAGTTAACAAAACGTCTAAAATCGCAAGTGACCAATCACCTTTGGCAATATAGTGTATATAATATTTGAATAGTGCTATTTAAGAAAATTAGAAATTTTATCATTCTAAAATTACAGATTCTGCACAAATTTCCAAGACTTGATTGGTTTAATAAATGTCTAGTTTAAACTGTCTTTTTTTTTTTTTTTTTATGTTGCTGTACTACAGCATGTATGGGTAAAACTGGAATATTATCTCTGGACATTTTTAGGATAATGTACCAAGATGGATTAAAAATTATTAAAACTTGAAGCAAATGAATATATTGCAGAATGCTGCATTATACTATAGAATCGTCACATATAGAAATGACAGACATTTTTCTATTAAAAAAAATGTCAGCAAAATTAGTAGAAATAAATTTTTAATTTCATTGTTTACTAATAACAGTACCCTGGAACAGAATCATCTTTGTTTCATCACCACACCTGTACTTGGGGATCTATCTATTTGCATGAGGGGCCAGGGAGTTTTGATATTAAGTATTTGTGACCATCCTGTCACAAAAGTCATGTAGTTTTTGTAATTTTTAATAGTAATATATGTATACTCTGTATATTCAAATAACCACATATCGCAGGACCTAGACATTAACAAGCTCCTAGAAAGGAAGATGTCTGAAATAATGGTTGTATATTATGACTAAGACAAATAGTCACAGATAAATAACATCAAGCCCTGTATAACTAAACAAAGATTTCAAATCTATAAAAAATTTTAAAGCGCACAAAAAAAAAAAAAAAAAAAAAAAAAGCTATCGTAAGTATTCAAGTTTAATGTCTTTAAAAT
The DNA here is from genome assembly GCA_963931845.1 of Maratus michaelseni. NCBI lineage: Eukaryota > Metazoa > Arthropoda > Arachnida > Araneae > Salticidae > Maratus > Maratus michaelseni. Next base: position 60,732 of record CAWVPG010000250.1, on the reverse strand, counting down.
TAATAAAATGAATGATTCAGTAATAATTTTAACACATTGTGATTATCATATATTATCTGGAATTTATTGCTAGATTTAATTTTGCAGATTTTTTTAAAAATTATCTTTTAATCTGAGAACAAAATAAAAGAGACCCCAGATAATGAGCATGAGAATATTCAGGAATTAGATGAATTATTAGCCTTTAGATGAATATTGTTCTTTTCATTCTTGTATTTAATTAGTTTTTAGTATTCCTTTGATGGAGAATTGTTAGTTTTGAATCTAGGGAAATGTTAATTAAATTGAGCAGAAAGCATAGTGATAGACTGAATGCAGAATTCTAAAATTATGTACTTCAGTTCATTTGTTTAGATCTTTTAAAACTTTATCTGTATGGAAACTCATTGCAGTTAATTATAAGTTAACTTTATTTATTGATCTATTTAATAACAAGACAATTTCTGGGCTCATGCTAAGGTGGAATATATACAGGGTATCTATAAAAGTCACTATACATTTTTGAGAATCCGATTTTAAATTCAATTTCTTTTCAGGTGATTTGATAAAATGCTTTCAACAGAAGAAAAAATAGCCATTCTTTTGTGCTTGTCTATGTGAATTAATGTATGAACAGTACTTCTGCATTAAGTTCTCATTCTCCACAACTTCCAGCAAATATTGTAATGCATAGCTTGCTGAGTTGCTTTAATCCTCAGCTTTAAGCTTATGCCTAGTTTGAATGTTGTATGCATGTTTGTTTAAATGATATGATAGTTTTCATACAACAGAATGTGGAATAGTAGCTCACAACTATTTTTGCACGGATGACTTAGAACCATGCATACCGTAAAATCCCATTAATCTGCCCCCAAACACGACGAAAAATGATAAAATAATCAGAGAGGGGCGTTAACACAGTATTAAAATTTTAGTACATGATATCTATTGGGGGGGGAGGGGAGATACTAATTGTGGGGATCTGGCATCGCCGAAAACTTAAAACCAGCTAATGAGCTGGGTCCAGAATTTCGGATGTTAGATCCATGGTTTTTCATCTGTGCTTAACGGGAAACCGCACGGAACAAGCCTTCGCCGTTGAGCGGGAAGAAACAGTTAGTTGGACTCTGGACTGCCTGTTGAACGCACGTATTTTGGCGTGCTAATGTAACAATTAATGCTGAATTGCCGCACGCTGGTGCGAAGAGTGTATTTTGAGTTTAAATATAATTTATTAAGATTTAAATGTATTCTTAATTTGTGAAGTGCAATATTTCATTTAATCGATAATTAGTAATCGGGTTTAGAATGCCCGCAACTAAAGTGGTGACCTCGGTGTTTGAACAGTTCGTCTGATAATCTAAGTGCATCGACCTTATAATGGCCTTAATTACGGCGTGTGTACATCATTAGTGACCCAAGCGGATATATTTCTCATATTTCTTCAAGAGTTTGTGTGAAACACGATTGTGTGCATTATCGGTAAACTGTGTTGTTAATCACCTATTGGCATGTGGAGACATCAGTGCTACGAGGTAAAGAGCTTGAATCCCGAATCCCGGTGAGTCGTATCTATTTTGATGGTGTTCAAATCAGTAATACCCCTGTGTGTGCATATAAATTTTACTTGCCCCTAGATAAATTCGACATTAATTTTTTGCGCATTTTATTTAATTTTTGTATATGTATTTATATTGGTAATAAGCTTTCAGTACAGCATTATTTAAGTGCTTTCAAATTTAATATTTTTTGTTTGTTTTGTAATATATGCTTATTTTGAAATTCGGGGTATGACGCGATTTATTTCGACATACTATCGTTAAGCCTGGCCAGATCAAATCGCATGTTTAGGTGATCCAAAATATGGTTTATCGTATTATATTATGCTAAAATTTTTGTTTCCATACTTTCCCTTGCATTCTTATTTTTTATTATGTCTTAAATAGCATTTGTGTACATAGTTTTTGGTAGGGTTGTTGAAACCAGTTTTTTCTGTATACAGTATATGTCCTGCATTTTTATTTTTTTTCGTGGCTTAATTGTGTAGTAAAATTCAAAAAAATGTCAACAGAAACACCGGATACTGTCGTTCCAGGCATTCATAGGGTTGGGGTAAAGGCGACCCCATTTTGGTGTGCAAACCCGAAACTTTGGTTTTTCCATTTGAAATCCCAATTTAAGCTGGCAGGGGTTTCCGACAGTGTTACCCAGTTTCACCATTTAGTTGCAGCAATGCAACCGAAGGAACTGGCGATAGCAGGCGATATCATTAGTGAGCAACCCACGGATCAGCCATACGAAAGGCTCAAAAATCGGCTCGTAAATCAATATTCCATGAGTGAGGATCAGTGCATTCGCGAGTTGATTTCTGGTTTGCAACTGGGGGATAAAAAACCTTCCCGTTTGCTCCTTGAAATGCGGAGTAAGGCTGGTAGTCAGGTCAAGGATGATTTGCTGAAAACCTTATTTCTCCAGCGCCTACCCACTCATGTGCGACAAATATTAGCAATTTCGAATGCCCCACTTGACAAATTGGCCGAAATGGCCGATGGTATCATTGCAGCGAATGGTCCACCCCCCATGGTTCAAAATATCCAATCGGGTAATGAGGAGCTCAAAACATTAATTCTTGCACTCTCCACACGCTTGGAGAAGTTGGAAGTGCAGGGGAATAATAGCAGGCAGAGTCGTTCCAAGTCCCGTGACCGTTTTAGGCATTATAAACGTGATAAAAGTCAAGAAAGGAATGCTGTTGGAAGGAATTTATGTTGGTACCATGCTACTTTTGCTGATAAAGCAAGTAAATGCCGCAAGCCTTGTTCATGGGAGGGAAACTAGTACAGCCGTCACTCAATTCTGGGAGTGACGGCACAGTTCAGATAAATAGGCTCTATCTCAATGACAGAACTACTCATTTGAAATTTTTAATTGACACGGGGGCGGACGTGTCTGTCTTACCTGTGACAAAAGCTGATAGAACACGTACAGCAGATAAGCTACAACTTTTTGCCGCTAATGGCACGATCATTCCTACGTTTGGTCAGCAGCTCTTAAAGCTAGATTTAGGCCTGCGCAGGGAATTTCATTGGCTATTTATTCTGGCGGATGTTTCACAACCAATTATAGGGGTTGATTTTCTTCGACATTTTGGTTTACTCATTGATGTGCATCAGGGAAAGTTACACGACCCCATTACTAATTTGCAGGCGCAGGGTATAATTGATAAGTCAAATAGTAGCAATATACGCACGGTTTCTGAAATGACAACATTCCATACGCTGCTCAACAAATTCCCTAGCCTAACCGATACTTCAGCCTCCCTTAACCCCCCAAAGCATGATGTGCAGCATATTATTGAGACCAAAGGTCCACCTGTGTTTGCTAAGCCTCGCAGACTTCCTCCAGATAAGCTTCGCGCGGCTAAGCAAGAATTTCAGTTTATGATGTCGGCCGGTATTTGCAGACCTTCTAGCAGCTCTTGGGCTAGCCCGCTGCACATGGTACCCAAATCGAAAGGCGATTGGCGCCCGTGCGGGGATTATCGTCATTTAAATGCTGCTACAATTCCGGATCGTTATCCTGTTCCTCATATTCAGGATTGTACACAAGCGCTCCACGGTACAAAGATTTTTTCGACTTTAGATCTGTCTAGAGCATATCATCAAATTCCGGTACGACCTGAGGATGTTCCAAAAACAGCAGTCACAACTCCGTTTGGTCTTTTTGAATTTTTGTATATGCCGTTCGGTTTAGCCAATGCTGCTGCGACGTTTCAGCGATTTATCCATAGAGTGTTATATGGGCTTGAATTTTGCATTCCATATTTTGATGATGTACTAGTAGCATCGGAGAATTACGAGCAGCATGTCAGACATTTACAAATGGTGTTCGAGCATCTATCTCAATATGGGGTACGTTTAAACCCATCTAAGTGTGTTTTTGGCCAATCTAATGTTAAATTCTTAGGGCATAACATCTCTGCGGATGGTATTAGCCCGCTTCAGGATAAGGTTAACGCGATTAAAAATTTTCCCCGTCCCGAAACCATTAAAGAATTGCGACGTTATCTGGCCATGCTTAATTTCTATCGCCGGTTTATCTACCATGCTGCGCACACACAGGGGGTTTTAAACAAATATTTGCAAGGAGCCAAAAAGAATGACAAAAGCATAATTCAGTGGACAGAAGAATCTAATGATGCTTTTGTACGAAGCAAGGAAGAACTTGCAAATGCTGCCACCTTGGCATACTTCATACCTACGGCACCTCTATCTATTGCAGTGGATGCATCAGACTTTGCAATGGGTGCAGCCTTGCAGCAGCAGGTGAATGACAATTGGCAACCTCTAGCATTTTTTTCAAAATCTCTGTCACCGGCTCAACAAAAGTATAGTGCTTATGACCGCGAACTTTTGGCGGTGTATTCCACAGTACAACATTTCAGACATATGATTGAAGGTCGGAACTTTACAATTTTTACTGACCACAAACCACTTATTTTTGCATTCAGACAAAAAACAGACAAATGTTCACCGCGGCAAACTCGACAGCTGGACTTTATAGGCCAATTTTCCACGGACATTCAGCATATTAGTGGTGTGGAAAATGTTGTGGCTGATGCTCTCTCCAGGATAAATATCTCCTCCATCAAGTCTTGTGTTATTGATTTGGAGCTGATGGCCAAATTACAAGCGACCGATATTGCTTTACAACATGCGAAGCAAGACAACATTAGCTTAAAACTTCAACCAATGCCAGTAGGTGATTCAGCGGTTGAATTACAGTGTGATATTTCCACGGGTCGCATTAGACCTTTTGTGCCAGCAGACATGCAAAAAACAGTGTTTCAGAAATTGCACGAACTGTCCCATCCTGGTGTCAAAGCGACACAGAAACTGATTGCTGAACGCTGTGTTTGGACTGGAATGCAGAAAGATATTGCTTTATGGGTACGATCCTGCATCTCCTGCCAGAGGAGCAAAGTACACCGGCACACGAGAAGTGCTATTGGCATATTTGAACAACCGTCTGCTCGGTTCCAGCATGTTCACATTGATTTGGTTGGACCATTGCCACCGTCTAACGGGTTTCGGTTTTGCTTAACATGTGTTGACAGATTCACCAAGTGGCCAGAAGCAATTCCATTGGCTGATACTACTGCTGAGAGTGTGGCGGAGGCCTTCTACGCCAGTTGGATCGCCCGTTTTGGACCACCTTTACGTCTAACAACTGACCAAGGTCCCCAATTCGAATCATCACTATTTTCGGCGCTGAATCGTTACCTGGGCATCTCGAAAGTTCATACTTCCCTATACCATCCGGCAGCGAACGGCCAGGTGGAGAGATTTCATCGACAGCTCAAGGCTGCAATTATGGCCCACAACACCACGGATTGGGCCCGAGTTTTGCCAACTGTACTCCTGGGCATACGAACAGCGTGGAAAGAAGATCTGCAGGCTACAGCAGCGGAAATGGTATATGGTACCACCATCGCCCTTCCAGGAGAGTTCCTTGTTCCAGTAGCCGGTTTACCTAACCCAGTCGATTTTCTTGGCAGGCTACGGGAGGTGATGCGACGATTACAACCAGCCACTTCTCGGTTGACACCTGAGCGTAAAATTTTTGTCAGCAAGGATTTGAAGTCTTGCTCACATGTTTTCTTGCGCAGAGAGGGTATTAAGAAGAGTCTGCAAGCTCCATTCGAGGAGCCTTACCAGGTTCTGCAACGGACCGACAAAAATTTCACTGTTAAGATCAACGACAGAACTGTTACGGTAAATATTGACAGAGTAAAACCTGCCTTCTTCTGCACTGAGGAGCAGCCGTCGAATCCTCAATCCGAAGAAAACCACTCTAAATTAGATTCACCAGCAGCAACAGTCACAGAAGAAGCGGAAATTCCAGCTCCAAGAAGTCCAGTAACTACTCGTGCTGGTCGGCGTGTCAGATTTAACCCTCGCTACCTCTGATGGTGAAAATTGTTTCGCTATCGCTCAGGGGGGGCTACTGTGGGGATCTGGCATCGCCGAAAACTTAAAACCAGCTAATGAGCTGGGTCCAGAATTTCGGATGTTAGATCCATGGTTTTTCATCTGTGCTTAACGGGAAACCGCACGGAACAAGCCTTCGCCGTTGAGCGGGAAGAAACAGTTAGTTGGACTCTGGACTGCCTGTTGAACGCACGTATTTTGGCGTGCTAATGTAACGATTAATGCTGAATTGCCGCACGCTGGTGCGAAGAGTGTATTTTGAGTTTAAATATAATTTATTAAGATTTAAATGTATTCTTAATTTGTGAAGTGCAATATTTCATTTAATCGATAATTAGTAATCGGGTTTATAGAATGCCCGCAACTAAACTAATGGCCGATCATCGCAAAGTATGCATTATTTTAATAAAGTGAGAAAAGAAAAATATTTTGAAAAAAGAAAAATGATTAGAAAAATAGAAAAACAGTATAACTTTGTGATTAATGGCGATTTCAGATTATAGAAAATTCTGGATTTCAGAAGCTTTGAAACTGGAATGCATTTAGATAAATCATAACACTAATATCTGTCATTAATATGGTAACAGAAAAATAAAAGGATCTTAATAATTTAAAATAATTAAAAAACACTAAGAAATTGCAGTTGAAAATGCCCTGAAATACTTTCTAGAACTAGTAACATTTTATGCGGTGTCGCCATCTGTTGTAAATTAGAGAGATTAAATAACTAGTTTTTTTTCTTTTTAAATCATGATTTCTTATCTATAAATGCTAAATAAATAATACAAATCACAAAAATTGAGAACATAAAGAATGAATTGGTAGTGTTGCCAGATTTTAAAAACGAAAAACATTGCTGCCACAAAGATAGCACAAAATACGCTGCAAATTCGACTTTGGTGCCATCTACTGATCAATCAATCGATAAATTTTATGTGATTGGTTTTCATAATAAAGTTAAATACTACTATAAATCCTTTGATAAAATAGATTGTTTTTTAATCAAAACATTTCACACACAACATCAAATACACATTTTTTAACTTATTTCATGAGAAACTTTCACTATCGATATTTTTATTACCTTCATATCGCAATGGAGATAAATTTACAACGAAATTAATGTTTGGTTATATTGTTTTTTCAGATTGGCAACAGTTGAAGTTGTGTATGTTACTTTTGTGTTTGTACATGTTTGCGATATATCAAAGAATCGTGCCTTTCTAATCAATCCGGGGGAAAAAAACAAACAAAAAAACACTCGTGAGTTAAATTTTGTATTGATCTTGACATACGTGACAAAATTTCTTTTGGGGGAGGGCACTTTCTCAGGATTTTTGGAATTTTCTAATTTGTTTACAAAGTGGGAGGGGGGCGCTTAATCGGGAAGGGCGGATTAACGGGATTTTACGGTAACTGCTTGTACTCTTTGCACAACATCTTGTATTATCAGAGATCTGCCTAAGCAATCTTCATCTTTAACACTTAGAATAATCTGTTTATAAACTTTTTAGTTGCTTCTAATTTGTGGGTGCAGATCTCCTGCATTTGTTCATATGTTAATCCACTTAAGTGAGCACAATCAATGGCTATTCTTTCTTCTGTTGAAAATATTCTATCATATACCCTGCCAAAAAATAAATAAATAAAAAATGGATTTAGAATTTATCTTTCAGAAATATACAGTGACTTTATAGATACTATGTACATATGTGAAGTGTTGTGTATTGTATATAAATGCAGTAGAACCCTAATTTTACATTTCTTAGAGAATCATAAAATTAAAGGAAGACTAATAAATGAGAGCTGATAAGATAAATATGAAAATAAATTTTTGTATTTTAATGAACACGTCTCATAAACACCAATATAAAGTAAACTAAAATGATAATTAATTTAATGTGCAATATTGCTTCCAGATTACAAACATGCCTTTCTGTGTTTACTGCAGAGGACAGAATTGTAAAGCAAAAAATAAACAGGAGTTTTCACACTTTTAGAGAAAATTGCTATGTACAGACTTACAGAAAATTTTACGAAAAGTTAAAAATGAAGTTATGGTGATTTCCACCAGTGTAATATGTAATATAGTATAGTAAATGTAGTAGTTCTTTTATTAGTAGTCTGAATTTTGATTAATGCGTCACTTACAGCAGGGGGTGATTGTTTTCAGGTTATATACCTGAATTCAGGTATTTTTTTTTCATTTCAGTACCAAAATTCCGTTTTTATTGATAGTTAAATTCATAAAATAAGAATAAAATATCAATTTCATATGATTGCTAAACATAATTAAATTCCTATTTTTCATAATTAGACTTAACTACAATAAATTATATGTTCCCTCCCCCCCTCTTTCCTACAAAAATGTTTTCTCGCTAAAATTTCCCACACAGCACATAAGCTTAGAATAACGTTGTTTCAAGGGTTTTTAAGGTTGAAACAAGGTTTTGAAAAGGGTTTGTGCTATCTGGGTTTCAGGTATTTTTTCATGAACCCACAATCACCCCTGCTACAGGTTCAGTATGGAGGTAGCTTCTGTACTACAGGGTGGCTACTAAATACTGTTACACTCCAAAAAATAAGAATTAATTTTAATTGTTTGGTAAAAAAAAAATATTTCTCTATTTTAGCATTTGGCAATTTTCTATTAGTGCAGACGATTTTTGTATAAAGCAAATATTTAAAACTATTTTAAAGAGGGAAGTCAAAAGAATGATGATTAAACAGTTCTTTGATCGTGGATTTTCCGCAGGTAAAATCTTTAAGCAATTAAAATGCCTTGGTTTTAATAGAACATTTATATATAGAACTATAAATCAATTACTGGATATTAATAGCTGTTAAGATTGACCTAGGTCTGGTCGTCCATGTTCAGTTCATACAAAAGAGTGCGTGAAACGATACGAAGAAATCCACAACGTTCTGCAAATAAAAAGTCTGCAGAAGAGAACGTGAGTCACAGAACTGTGCAAGTTATTATAAATGAAGACCTGGGTTTTTGCTCTTATCGCAAAAAAAAAAGTTCAAGGTTTGACTGCTGCACAAAGAATAAAAAGATTACAAAGATGCAAGAAATTGCTGGAGCGGCATGGTAGGAAAAGTGTTTACAGAATAATATTTTCAACACAGGCTTGGCTCCATGTCAGTTGTCTAAACTTTATCATACAAGAAGATTGGCCACCTTCTTCACTGGATCTAAATCCTTTAGATTTGGATTTTAGAGGCTAAAGTAAATAGCAAACAATACAGAAGTTTGGACTCTCTCAAAGTTTCCATATTGTGTCTGTGTGAATGGGACCTCTTAAAATGATTTGTGCCGTAGTCGGACAATGACATAAGAGATTATCTTTGGTAATCGATAGAGATGGCGGTCGATTCGAGTAAAATTATTTCCAGCTAAACTTTCATCTCTGATGTTCATCATATTAGTGTATTTATCATTTTATGTTTGTAAAATAAAACGACTGAATATTTGCAACAGTATTTAGTAGCCACCCTGTAGTGGGCTTGGACTCAAGTCAAGACATGCATGTGATAGTGGGTCCTTTTTCTTCTTAGGGGATATATAAGCTATAAATCTGGTACTGCATAATAAAAGACATGGTAAAATCTGGCCATTCATGCATCAATGCCAAAAGTGTAAAAGTTCCCTCTGTCCAAAAAAAGTAATTAGTTACTGGTTTGAGTGCCCTTTAGAATTGAAATATTGGTTATTCCTATTCATCATCTACCTACACTGCCAGTTAGCACGAAAACCTCAATCGAATGCTCAAATGGTAATCACCATTAACCTAATTGCAAATCAAATTAATCATGAATACTATTTGAGCTGTCAACGCATTTTTGTGCTTAACCGTGACCTTTGTTATACACGGCCGGTGCATGACGTTTAAAACGTCACATGCAGTGGATCGAGGCTAACGAAAAAGATAGGCTACCGCGCTGCATTCCACTTATCTTTTTTTACAGACCGCTAGAATGACGATGCTCATTTCGTACACCTGCATTGGTGGATTCGAGCATCACGTGACTCCCGCGGTCTGTAAAAAAAGATATGCGATATGCACCGTGGTAGCCTTTCTTTTTCGTTAGCCTCGCAGTGGATCATTTTTGCACGGCGAATGGTGCAAAGTGGCGCGCCTCCCGTTTTGCACCAATCGCCGTATAAAAATAATCCCCTCCGAGGCTAACGAAAAAGAACGGCTACCGCTGTGCTTTACACGTATCTTTTTTTACAGACCGCGGGAGTCACGTGACGCTCGAATACACCAATGCAGGTGTACGAAAACAGCATCACGTCACTCTAGCGGTCTGTAAAAAAAGATAAGTGGAATGCCCCGCGGTAGCCTGTCTTTTTCGTTAGCCTCGGATCCCCTCCATGAGACGTTTTTAACGTCATGCATCGGCCGTATATAACGTAGGTCGCGGCTTAACCGACAGTTGAGGTAAATAGTGAATACAAATGTAAATCTTAAAAAGCTTCAATGTGGAAACATTCATTTTATATATAAAGGTAAAAAAAATATTGGAACTATATGCATTTAAATGACATCAACGAAAGAATTTATATTTCAATCCCAAATTGTAGAAGAAGAGCAAAATTTTCCTAAAAAGTTATTTTATTCCACTACGCAAAGTAATCAATCGATAGTTCGCCCTAAGATTAACTATAATAGAGTGCCTTTATACATGAATATTGGGTAGAAAAATTGATTAGTCGAGACGATTTTTGACAAAATCTTTCTGAGCCTGCCATTATCTCCAAGCTAATGTGTGTTGATTTGCCTCTATCGCTTAATCGAATTTGTGCAGATTAGTACCGTTAAAATCTGTAATGTGGGTACAGCGCCTAGAATATATAGTGTGAAAACCGGCTATCCCAGTAATGCTTTAAAAAGTGCTAAAAAATTGTAGCCGATAAATGTGCAACGATGTTGTACGATAATAGCGGGATCGCAGCCCGCAACGTTTTCTCAATTCGATTCTTATACAATGTTTACGTTGAAAAGAGCTAGCAGATCTCGCTGCGATCGACCTCTTATTATTCAGCATTGTTATACATTTATCAGATACAATTTTTTAGTACTGTTTTGTAGCCGATTTCCACACTAATTATTGTAGACGCTGTAATGTGGGTTGCCATAGTTTGGACAAACACTTTAATCTAAGTAGGCCAAGCGAGGATCCAAGGGGGAGGTCATGGGGGTCATGACCCCCCTCTAAACGGAAAACATTTTTACAGAACAATACATTTTTTAATATGAATATGTATTAAATGAGTTTTCATTTTTTTCTTCTTTTACGTCTTAAAAATTTTAATCTTTCTGATACATTCATAGAGTTATTTTTAAATAGAAATGCATGAAATTTGCAGGCATTATTGTTTAAGCACCAAAGACTCGAACATCGTTTTTAATTTTACTATAAATGTAGTATATTTTGAATTGTATTTATGATTTTTTTTCCCTTCAAGACGGTCTTTTTATGATAGCCGAGCCTCGAAAATCGACTTAAAATGAGAAATTTAAGAAAACTTTCTGTAAGATTCTTTGCTTTTATAAGAAAAAGAGAATCTCTGATATCTTGGTACCTGGATAAAACATGCATATTTTGTATATTTACGAATATACCTGGGCAAATTTCATTCAATTATGAAAGAAAATTAATTCGGGTATATGTCAGAAATTAGTCAATTTGGATATAAGATATAAAAACTGCTAATGAAGACATGTGACCCCCCCCTCCTCAAAAAAAAAGTCATGACCCCCCTCTAAATGGAGTGCTGGATCCACCTCTGAAGTAGGCTTCCTCTGTTCGCCACTTTTTGTTATATATATTATGCACTCTAACCATACTTGGTTAATCTTATGAATTAGGCGAATTCGCCAATCTGTTGACGACATTTAATTACATTCTTAATAGAATGGTTTGATACATACAGGCAGGAAAGTTTGATTGGGTAAGACGATTTTGGACAAAAACTGGGCGAGTAGTCCAAGCTTAGGAATGTGTTGCCATATTGTGAACGAAAACTTTAAACTGTGTTATACTCCGTGCAGACTTGGCCATTTAGTTAACTTAACTAATGTTTTTGAAGCGGTCGACCTGGAACGAGGCTTCACTTCTCCATGCATTGGTACGGTCACGGAGAAAGAACCTGGAGGGCGAGGATATCGAAAATGCAAGTAAGATTTTTTTAACGAAAGAGGGCGCTGTAAAATTTTGGCGGCTGTCTTTAAACAGAATCTCATTAGATTACATGTTAAATTCTGAAAATATTTTACTCGATTATTTTTAATTATAGCAATTTATGTCATAAATTTAAGATGGGGTATAAATGTTTTATTCCGGGATGTAAATCGGGCTATGATGATGAGATAAAAAAAAGAAAAATCGAAGGAAAAAAAAATTAAGTATGTTTAGAGCTCCAAAGGTGAGTGCTTTATATTATACTTTAATATATTATACTAAAAAGTATTTTGGGGCTTCATTCAGAAGTGCAAATGCAAGAACTCATTTAAATATATATATATATTTGCCTCTCTCATAAGTGTAATTTAAAAATTTAATTTCATTACTTGGCTGTTCAATTAAATCAAAAAATTTTATTGATTGTAAATTAGGAAAAAAGAACTAATTTAAATAACAAATTTAATATTCACAAAGAAAAAAAGATTTAAGTATATATTGTTTTTAATAACTGTATAATTTTCAAATTGTAAGGTAAGTATGTTACCTTTTCTATCTGTAGCAGTGTGTAAGTGTGTATGAAAGAGGAAGCATTTATGTATGATTTAAAAAAAAAAGAGAGTTTTTGGACCATTCATAACTAACATTATATTAAAGTCACAATTTACGATTCTTGCAAAAATTAGTTAATAGACCCTATTATTTATTCAAGTTTTATTTCCCAAATAATTAAGATAAAAATTTGTTTTTAAATGTACATAATATTAATTGCATAGATATAAAAAGTTATGAGTTATTAAATTATTCAAAGGTTATCGATAGATAAGCAAGATTAAAACTTATTTCAGAAAATTTGAATAATACTTTTAATCTGTAGAAATTATACGTCCATTCCGTATTTCTTCGCAGTACAATATCCGTGATATTTATTTTTAAATGACTATTCAGATGTTTTTGTCAGGATGAACTCTTATTTAAAGAGTTATAAAAAGCAATCGAAACGCCAAATATCTATTAAAATATATGCATGTTGAGAAGAAAACTTTATTTAATGAAATTTCTACTTGTTTGACTTTTTTAAAGTTCAAATTTTCAATCAAAAACATTTAAAAAATGAATGCTTTTCGCATTGAAAAGCATTGCAGAAGCAGGCTAAGACAGCCGTCAGTTTACCGTAGCGCCATCTATGAGGAAAAAAACTGTATTGTAAAATTTCAACGTTACTTTCCCCTCCATCTATCTTCCTCCGTGGCTACGGTGTTTGAGAATGTTCATTTAAGTCACTTTTAGAGTTAAGTAACTTCAATCCTCTAGTCTGAACGAGGTTTTTGTGCTTAGACTCACTCCAATTTAGGAAAGTGGCGACATACGGATAATGCAATTTGATGTTTGATTGGTCGAAAAGATTCTAGACAAAAATGAAACTTGGCTTTGACTAGCCTCCCATTATCACTAAGTTAATGTAGGCTAGCAGATTTTTATTGCACATAAGTCGAGTTATCCTACTTAGTTATGCTCTGATTGGAAGTTTTTGTCCAAACTATGACTATCGCTTGGACGAATCCGCTAACGTGTAAACCTACAATCAGTTGCGTAGCGTAGGAGGAAGGAGAGCTATTACTTCGGACACAAAAATTTAGATACGACAAAAAATCCTTACATGAAATATCTGTAGCATAGAAAACTACAATAGTAGCTACGAAAGGGGTGCGGTATTTTGAATTGCCCCGAGCGCTCAAAATCCACCCTATGCCACTGCCTACATTTGGGACTTAAACGAAATTAAAAATACATGTAATGCAATGGATTTGCAAGGGATTTTCCTTAAGCGAGAAGTTATATCTTTTCCCTACCAGATGAGCATAATTTCCCTGTCCACCGCCGATAGACGATTGCGATTATCATGCTTTCTGATTAGTTGTTAAACCGAACGCTTCTTAAGTCATTACTGGTTGAACTTGGTTTCTTATATAATATCTATTAATTTCTATATAATCTAATTAATTTATAACTGTAATATAATAAATATTATAGTAATATAATCTAATTAATTTCTATATAATCTAATCTCTATCTAATCTAATATTTATATATAATCTAATAATATATATTAATTTCTTATATTATATCTTCTTCATAATCCTCTAAAATACCAGAAATGACTTAAAAAGCGTTTGATTTTACAAATAATCAGAAAGCGTAAAAGTCCCAATCATCGATCGGCGGTGGAGATGGAAATTATGCACCAGATGACGTATTTGCGCGCTTGAATTCATACTAGGTGGCTTGCTAGGTGGTGATAATGATAGGATAAGTTACCAAATAAGGTTTGCTTTTGTTTAAAATTTTTTCAACTAATCAAACTAAAATTTTTGTTGTCCGTTTACCGCCACTCTCTTAAATTAAGGTACTTTAATTTCACCTAGATGAACTATCGCAACGCAAATTTAGCTGGATCTTGTCGTTGGAACATGGAGTGTGTTCTAAAGACAATCTTTTTAAAAATATTTTCGATTTGCTTTTGGCAAGTTTTCGTATTTTGGGGCTGTTCAGAACAGAAGATCAGGCGGCGCGCGGGCGATGGAGATTAAAATATCGAGTGAGTCTATACTGTGAATGAAATTGAAAGGCCTGCGTTCGTTATCATTGATTTGGACATCCAAATCAATGATAATGAACACGGTCCTTCATTTGACTAATTAGCGTATTTTAATGATATTTTGTAAATTACGAAGTGAACTTGGACGAGCCGTTAATTCCCAAATTGGCTCAGCAATATGATTGGCTGAAATTGGAGGAAGTGACGTAGTATTGATAAGCTGCCGCGGGTACCAGATTTGGCGAAAAATCACATATTCGTGTGGTAGATTTCTGTTGTTTATGGAATGGTCAGTCGTCAGTTGTCGTCGTCGTGTATTTTGTTTCGGAGAGTGAATGTTGCACGTGGTTAGCTATAAAAGAATAATTTGCATTTTATATGTAAAAATAATATTTTGCTCTTTACCAAAGTTGCGATGTTATGCTTGAAATGGATTTATTACAACGACGAATTACTTCCTATGGGACTTATTTAATTTTTATAAAAGAAGTCAAAGGTGAGCTTGCAGAAAAAGTAAGACGTGTTTGGTAATATTTTAATTAAATAATTGTATATAAATAATTATATAATAAATTTTTGTTATAATTTATTTAGATATTAATCATTGAAGAATATAGTGCAATAGAAAGAACTTAGACAATCATTTATTTTATTATTTAAGTTCTTTCATTTTATCGAATAGAAAGATAAAAATTTAGCTGCGATGTTAAAAAAAAAAAACAATGTGTTTATTGTGATTGCTTGTTCATTATAATTAATATTTTGCTGTAACGTTGATCACATTTAACAAAAATAAATCGGCTTTTTCCGTATTAAGTGCATTGTTATATTTTTTACATTACTACAAATAAAGAAGAAAATAAAGATTATTTCATGAACCTGTAGCTCTATCTGATGCATAGAAAATTGTCTAATATTTTAAAATTACATTTCTTATTAAAAACATACATATTATTGTCTCTTTATTTGTTTATTTTATTTATATTCCCTTTAGTATTTGCTGGTTAGTTTGTATTTGACATTTTAACTAGTTGGAAATTTTGGTTATTATAATACATTTCCTACCCTCTCTGCTAAAATTAGTTTACCCATAAACTATATAAAAAAATAATGTGCATTGAATGTTTACATACTACCATGTCAAGTTTTTTATTTATATCTAACAGTTTCGTAATTAATATCCATTTATTTACCTCATAATATTTTTATTTTTAAGAGTAGGGGAGACCGGTACACACTGGACCTATGGTCACAGTAGACCACCCCCTAATATTTTATTTATTTAAAAAAAATTTAAGCTTCTGTTCTATCCTAATAGACAACAGCACTGCACTGATTATTTATAGCCTTCAGAAAATATTTTTAGCTCAGATTGAACTATTTTATCCTGCTCTGTTGTTTTGAGCTTCTAAAAGTAAAATTTTTCATCATCATATTTTTATTTTTTAGTAATTAAAGGTGGTAGATAAATAAAATAAAACAGCTTTTTTTTCAAAGCTAAGATACTTGGTTTTTATTTTACTTTAAATTTAATATGTTTAAAAGAAAGCTATAAACAATATGATTATTTATTGAACTTCAACATGGGGGTACAGTGGACCACCCACTCCTGGGGCACAGTGGTCCACAATAAACTCTACTCCTGTAATGCAGAATGTTCAAAATATTTAATTATTTTCTATAAAGAAAGATTGTTTTAAAGTAGATTTAACTGTAAAATAAAGTAAACAAATAAAAATAACAATTTATTTAACATAGTAAGAAATATTCTGTTTTGTATTTACTGCCTTTGATAAATACAACTGTAGTCTAATTGGTGATGATTCTATTCAAGTAAGATTCATGAGACGCAAATTGAATGGAAATCAGTTTATTTCTCCCAAAACTGAAGATGAATATGCTTTTGATGTCAAAGATTTCATAATGTTGTTCTCAGACCCAAAATTATTTCTTGAAAATTCCAGGCTCAATCTTACTCATAAGTACTTTGGAATTTCATTTGCAAATTTTAATGTGTGCTGATTTATTTTGTACTTAAGTAATAACTTCAACTAAATTGCAATTGTTCCTGTATTAATCTGTTATTATTGTCAAAATAAAATTAGTTTTTTGTTTTTGTTTCAAAATTTATATAGAGTTACAAACAAATTAAATATGTTAGTTACATTAGGAAATAGACTAACATTTATAAATGATAATGTAACCTTTTTTATGTGATAAGCTTAAAAGTGCAGCTATTTTATTGTAAAAATTCAAATGATATTGATCCTTATTAAATGTTTCATTCTATTTCATTTATAAATGAGAAAAAGTTATCATTTATTACAATAAATAAAATTTTTCTTACCTCCACAAACAAGTTATCTTTAATTCATAAATTTCAATATGTTTGTTTACCATTATATAAAATGACCATGTGCATGAATGATTTTTCCCACTGTACCATAATGTAAATGTTTTATTCTAATTTAATAAATTAATTTATAATTTATTTTAAATCATCTTATATTAAGGAAATAGTTTTAGAGTTGCAAACAAATCAACTATCATGCTAGTTACATTAGGAAATAAACTAAGTAAGATTTATAAATGGTAATGTAACCTTTTTTTATACGATAAGCCTAAAAGTTGTACTATTTCATTATTAAAATGCAAATGATATTGATCTTTATTAAATGTTTCATTCTATTTCATTTATAAATGAGAAAATTTATCATTTATTTACAATAAATAAAATTTTTCTTACCTCCACTAACAAGTTATGTTTCATTCATAAATTTGAATATGTTTGTTTACCATTATATAAACTGGAATGTGTATGAATGAGTTTTCTCACTGTACCATAAGGTAAATCTGCATTATTCTAATTTTATTTTTAATCATCTTATATTAAGGAAATAGATTTAGAGTTACAAACAAATTAAATATCATGTTAGTTACATTAGGAAATAGACTAAGTAAGATTTATAAATGGTAATGTAGCCTTTTTAATAGTACGATAAGCCTAAAAGTGCTACTATTTTATTATTGAAATGCAAATGATATTGATCCTTATTAAATGTTTCATTTATAAATGAGAAAAAGTTATCATTTATTTATAATAAACCAGAGGGCCCGTGCGAAGATTTCGCACTGAAATCTAATATTTTTTAGGTACTTCTCTATTAACCCGTCGACCTTTTTTCATAAATGCAGTCCCATTTACGTGAGGTCAGAATCATTATGCGTGTTTGTTACATCATCTAGTGGTATTACATTCGACATTTGCGTGTATTTTTTATTATGTTTTATACTGATTTAGTAGTTATTTTATTAATTAAAATAAAAATTGTGTCCTTAAATTCTTATATTTTATTTATTTTTTGATATTCCAATGGCAACGTTCACCCGTTTATTTGGCGATAGTTTTTTGTTATGAGAAGTGGTCGACGGGATAATAGAGAAGTATCATTTTTTATCAATATGTAATAATTATTAGATGCAGGTTTAAACTTCTAAAGAAAAAGCAAGGATAAAAATATCTGCAAACAACATTTAGTTGTTAGTCAAGCCATTATATAATCTAATTTATTCTTTCAAAGTTAGACTAAAAACTGATCCAAGATTGCTAAAGGCACGTGCGAGAAAAAAAAAATAACAATCGTATTTTGACTGCATTAGAGGATGACGTCATCCGCTTCGGGAAAACCATGGGACTTAGAAATATGAATCTAAACATTTCAATTTCGCTTTTTAATCATAAATATAAAATAAACCCGTGCGGTGTTTTTTTATAATAATTGCTATGAGCATCATATAATGTGGTATTTTATTTTTTGGCAACAATAATTTCAGGAAAACCTTTCATTTCTTTCATGAAAACAATGCCGATTTAATTTTTTAATTTCAGCAAATTTTAATCAAAAACATGTTTTAACGAATTGTTATGCGGGCTATGTCAGAAGCCGGTTCTAAAACCTTTCATATGGTATCTCATTCGTTGTTCTGCGTTGCATATTTTCTGAGTAAAAGGGATGTTGACAGGAGAAATAATATATAAGGATAAATTTTTTCTTACCTCCACAAACAAATTATCTTTCATTCATCAATTTCAATATGTTTGTTTACCATTATATAAACTGACATGTTTATGAATGATTTTTCTCACTGTACTGTAAGGTAAATCTGCATTATTCTAATTTAATAAATTTATTTTTAATCAGCTTTTATTCAGGAAATAGTAGAGTAAATATGTAATGAGTAAATATGTAATGAGTAAATATGTTAGTTACATTAGGAAATAGACTAACATTTATAAATGATAATGTAACCTTTTTTATGTGATAAGCCTAAAAGTGCAGCTATTTTATTGTAAAAATGCAAATGATATTGATCTTTATTAAATGTTTCATTCTATTTCATTTATAAATGAGAAAATTTATCATTTATTTACAATAAATAAAATTTTTCTTACCTCCACAAACAAGTTATCTTTAATTCATAAATTTCAATATGTTTGTTTACCATTATATAAAATGACCATGTGCATGAATGATTTTTTCCACTGTACCATAATGTAAATGTTTTATTCTAATTTAATAAATTAATTTATAATTTATTTTAAATCATCTTATATTAAGGAAATAGTTTTAGAGTTGCAAACAAATCAACTATCATGCTAGTTACATTAGGAAATAAACTAAGTAAGATTTATAAATGGTAATGTAACCTTTTTTTATACGATAAGCCTAAAAGTTGTACTATTTCATTATTAAAATGCAAATGATATTGATCTTTATTAAATGTTTCATTCTATTTCATTTATAAATGAGAAAATTTATCATTTATTTACAATAAATAAAATTTTTCTTACTTATCTTATATTAAGGAAATAGATTTAGAGTTACAAACAAATTAAATATCATGTTAGTTACATTAGGAAATAGACTAATGGCAGTATTCTGCCCTTAACGAAACAAACCGACTCGGAACCAACCGATCCCGTAATTCATAACGAGATTTGACAGTTTGCAATTCTGCCCTGCTTTCGGATTTTTCGACCGACGTTCAATCTCCATGCTTTGAGCTTACCAGTTTCGACCAATCATTTCCAAGGTCACGCGTGATTTGTTTATTTACGCGAGATGTGAACGTGTGTTTTATACCTATTTAAATGCAGACTTTTTTGAAATTTTTTTTCAAATGATTGATTTTTTTTTTTTCCGAAGTTAGGTTTGCGGGAATTTAGAAGTCAATGATAAATATTATTTATAAATATTAATTAAGAAATAATTTTAAAATATTAATTAATGATGAGACTAGGGAGATTAGATGGGATATGGATTTTCGGTTAGAATTTAAATATTTTGATGAAATAAAGGAGAATACACCAAATTTAATAAAAAAAATATGAGGTATTTATCTAAATTCTGTAAATATACATTGTTGTTTAAATACATACTACATTTTCTTGTGACCATACAGCAAAGATTTTATTGCTAATTTGTAAATAATGTATAAATTATACATTTATTTTTTTTACTGTTCAGTTAATCTGAATTGTTGTAACGCAATTTTTTATTGTAACTTGAATTTGAAATTAAATCTTCGTAGTCATGTGACATTTCCCTCCCCCCCCCCCTTTTTTTTCTACTTTTCAGTGAATATGAATTGTTCTTATGCCTTTTTCATTAGACTTAAAATTAAATAAATATTTTCTATATAAATTAAATATTCGTAGTCATATGACACCTTCCCTCCGCCCACTCGCTCCTTTTAGGTAGATTTCGTAAGAAATACTACCTGTTACCGCTTCCCTTGACCTTGGCTGTTGCGCGCGCCTCCAAGGCGCGCGCCTCTATATCTATTGTAGTTTGTGTTTTGCCGTTGGCAACATTTAATATTCGTCATTCGTTTGTTTATCGGCGATCTAAGCGGACCTATGGTGCGTTCGCTGGATCTACAATCTTTGAATAATGTAAAAGCAACATGTATATATTATTAGTGTACATAAATCAATTTTGAAGCAATATTTAGTTGTAATTGAACCAGCGACCATTCGTATTCACTCGCAGCATCGACACTAATATTGGTCCGCTCGCGGAGTAATTTGATTCTAATTAGTGCTAGTATTATAGTTAGAAATTATAATTAGTTCATAATGACTACATTGGTAACTTTAAATCGTGTTAGAGGTTCTGTAAAGGCACAACTCACTAGATTAGAAAATCTAGTAAAGGATGAAACCGTTCAATGGACAAAAGTAAAAATAGAAACGAAACTGAAAGTGCTTGAAAAGATTTCCAGTAATGTGGATACACTACGCACTGACTATTATGGAACAGTTCCTGAAGATCAAAATATGACAGATATAGACAATTCATTACTCGAATTGGAGGACAGATTACAAGATTTAGAGGTAGGTCTCCTTCAATTAAATTCTGATGAATATGAAAATAGAAATTCTCAATTCAAATTACATAGTTGTAAGATAAAATTGCCAGAAATTCCGCTTCCTCAATTTAGTGGGAAATATGAGGATTGGAATATGTTTAAAATTGAATTCAATAATATCGTTACAAATAATGACGAACTGTCAGACGTTCAGAAATTACATTATCTTCACTCCGCATTAAAAAATGAGGCTAAACTGTTAGAAACTCCAGAAGATACATTTAATTCGTTGTTCACAGCTTTAGAAAATAGATTTGAGAATAAAAGAATTATGGTTAATATTCATTTAAAAGCTGTACTAGAATTTGAGAAAATTATGCATGAGTCAGCTAAAGAATTAAGACGTTTAGTAGATGCGATAAATAAAAACATCAGGGCTTTAAATAACTTGGGATTTGAAAGAAATAAACTTTCAGACATTTTGATAATAACTATCATTTTAGATAAACTGGATAAAGACACGAGAAAGCAATTCGAACTGTCTATAAACACGTCAGAAGTACCAAGTTTTGATAATTTAATGACCTTTCTCGAAAAGCGAAGTCAATCGCTCGAAAGCATAAACAAAAATATATCTACAAGAATAAAAAACACTAATGAAATGAAATCGAAAGCATTGGTCGTTAATTCAAATTCTTCCGAAAAACATTGTGTTATTTGTGATTCATTTCACCCTCTTTTTAGATGTAAGAAATTCCTTGACATGAAATTTGATGAGCGATTTGCGATCGTTAAAAAATATAAACTTTGCCTTAATTGCTTCTCACCGAAACATCTGGCAGCAAATTGCGGATCGAAATATTTATGTAGGCATTGCAATTCAAGGCACAGCAGCCTTTTACACAGAGAAAACGCGGTTGTTCCCAATGATTCATCACGTCATCAAAACCGAGAGATAGAGCAATTAGGAGAAAGAAATGTGACGCCGGATATCGTTTCGCAAAATCTTTCGAACTATTTACTTTCAAATAAGAATGTTATTTTATCAACTGCAATAATTGATATTAAAACTGTTAAAGGAAATTTTATTCGAGGAAGAAGTCTTTTAGACTCTTGCAGTCAAATTAATTGTGTATCATTTGACTTTGCAAAAAAATTGGGTTTAAAGAAAGTTAAGGTTGTCGCCCCTGTATCAGGGTTAAATGGAACATGTACAACACTTAATCATAAAATTAAAACTATAATTTCAAATAAAAATAGAGCTTTCACAAAGGAACTAGATTTTTTTGTAGTGCCAAAAATAACAGAAATAACGCCATTAATGCCCATTCATATAGAAATTTCTGATATACCTACACATATTTCGTTAGCAGATGATACATTTAATGTACCAGGAAAAATAGACTTATTATTGGGTGCCGAATGTTTTTTTGATTTATTAAAAGCAGGTCAAATTCGCTGTTCTTCACAAAACCTATTATTTCAAGAGACAGTGTTCGGTTATGTAGCTAGCGGTGTTGTGAATAATTCCTCACCTGATTCTCAATACTGCGGTCTACTCACTCAAAACGAAAAATTAGAAAAGTCATTGAAAAAATTTTGGGAAATAGAAGATATTAGTGATTCTAATTCTCAGCTTAGTAATGAAGAACAATTTTGCGAAAAGCATTTGAAGAGACACATTATCGAACATCCGACGGTCAATATGTAGTGAGTATGCCTATGGAGGATGCTACATTTTTAGGAGAATCCAGAAAACTTGCTGAAAAAAGACTCGATCAAGTTTGGCAGCGGTTAGATAGGGATTCGAACTTGCAACTACTCTATTCGACATTTATGGAAGAGTATAAAAATTTAAATCACATGGAATTAGTAGAGGAATCTGAACCCGGAGAAGTCTGTTATTATATACCTCATCATGGGGTATACAGACCAGAGAAAAGCACTACACGCTTGCGCGTTGTTTTTAACGCGTCAACGCTCACAACGTCTGGGTTGTCATTGAATGACATCCTTTTAAAGGGTAAAATTCCGCAACAGGAATTGATTCAGATTATGATTCGCTTTCGAAAACACAGGTATGCGTTCACAGCTGATGTACAAAAAATGTATCGAATGATATTAGTAGATCCCTCACAAAGAAACCTTCTTAGAATTTTGTGGAAGGCCAGTATTGACGCGCCAGTACAAATTTATAAGCTGAACACAGTGACTTACGGGACATCAAACGCTCCTTACTTAGCTACTCGTGCTCTTAAGCAATTAGCAATAGATGAACAAAACAATTTACCTCTAGCATCGTCGGTCGTCTTAAATGATTTTTACGTTGATGATGTTCTTTCTGGAGAATCAACTCTCGAAAGGGCTAAAATCCTTCAATCTCAATTAATTAACCTGTTAAAACTCGGAAACATGAAGTTGCACAAATGGTGTGCAAACCACCCAGAATTGATCGAATCTGAAAATAGGGTTGCCACCGAATACAGTTTCGATGATCAACCAGAGTGTCCTTCGATAAAAACCTTGGGTGTTCTATGGGATCCACAGAGTGACTGTTTTCAATATAAATTAAAAATTTCCGACAAGGACCTTTATAGTAAACGAGATGTTCTCTCTCTTATTTCGAAAATCTTTGACCCACTGGGTCTACTTGGTCCTGTAATAACAAGAGCCAAGATATTTATGCAGAAGCTCTGGCTAGCCAAAATCGATTGGAATGAGCCATTGCCGGATTTCCTGGCAAGAGAATGGAATGACTTTGTATCCACCCTCTTAGAGTTAAAAAACTTAAAGGTTCCCAGACATGTTTTTCGAGAAGATCGCATAATAATGCATGGGTTCGCTGATGCTTCGTTGTCAGCATATGGAGCTGCAATCTATGTTCAATCCTTACCGGTTGAAGGATCTCCTACTGCACAACTTCTGTGTAGTAAATCCAGAGTGTCGCCCATAAAGACTGTGACAGTTCCCCGGCTGGAATTGTGCTCTTGTCTTCTATTAGCTAAGTTGATGTATAAAGTTCTACCATCACTGGACGTTCAAATAGAAAATGTTGTTCTCTGGACTGACTCCACGATTTCTCTCGCATGGATTAGAAAACCCCCACATCGGCTAAAAACTTTTGTTAGTAATCGAGTTGCCGCTATTCAAGACCTTACGGACTCGTACCAATGGCAACACATATCATCGGAAAACAATCCAGCTGATGTTATATCTCGAGGACTGGATGCCAAGGAACTGTTGACCTGTGAATTTTGGTTTTGTGGTCCGAATCTTCTTCGTGAAAAAATTCAGCAGGTAGAAAATCATCCGGTAGATCTTGACAATAACATTGACTATGCTGCAGAACTTAAACCAATTCAGGACTATACCTTCGCAATTAAGACTGAATTTTCCTTGTTTAATTATTTATTTACTTTGACTAATAATTTTCTAAAATTGATTCGTGTCATAAGTTATATTTGTAGGTTTGTAAATAATTGTCGAAATGCTGAAGAAAAAAAACATGGGCCATTATCCTCTGCTGAGTTAAAGAAAGCTGAAGTATTTCTTATAAAACAGGTACAGTATTCTTCATTTGCTGAAGATCTAAAAAATTTGAAGAACCAGAGGAACCTTTCAGGTAATAGTAAATTAAAATTTTTGAATCCATATTTAGATTCCGAAGGAATTATTCGTGTAGGAGGTCGCTTAGACAATTCCAGTCTGACCTATGATAAGAAACATCCTATTGTACTACCTCATAATCATAAATTAAGTGATATTATTTTTGAATATTATCATGTAAAGTTTTTCCATCTAGGGCCGCAGTCATTATTGCATCATGTTCGGCAAAAATATTGGATACTAAATGGAAGATCTTTGGCTCGTAAAACAGTACACAAATGTATAGCCTGTTTTCGAAATAAACCCATGGGGGCAAATCAAATCATGGGAAATTTGCCCTCAGAAAGAGTAAATCCTAGCCCACCATTTGAAAAATGTGCGATTGATTTTTGTGGACCCTTTCTGATTAAATACAAAAACCAAAGAAAGGGAAATTATAATAAAATTTTTGTAGCATTATTTGTTTGTCTCGCCACTAAAGCAATCCATTTAGATATAGTTACCGATTTAAAAACCGAATCATTTATTGCTACCCTGAAACGGTTTTTCGCCAGAAGAGGTAAAAGCTTAATTATCATGTCAGATAATGGAGCTACTTTTGTAGGTACTAATACAGAGTTGAAAAAATTACATGCTCTGGTATGTAAGCCTGATGAAGAATTGTCTAATTATTTGGCCTCCGAGGCTGTCACTTGGAAATTCATCCCTCCTCGTTCACCCAATTTTGGTGGATTATGGGAGGCTGGGGTGAAATCTTTCAAGTACCATCTTAAAAGAACCTTAGGCAATTCTCGAGTCACACTCGAAGAATTTTGGACATTAACGGCAGAAATCGAAGCAATTTTAAATTCTCGCCCCTTAATACCCTTGTCGCCCGATCCAAATGAAATTGAAGTCTTGACCCCTGGCCATTTTTTGATAGGTCGACCCATCACTTCAATTCCTGAACCTGATTTGACAAAAATTAATGATAACCGACTGTCAAATTGGCAGGCAATCACAAAAATGACACAATTGATATGGAAAAAATGGAAAAAGGATTACCTGAACCATTTACAGCAAAGATCCAAATGGTATGTTGAAAAAAAAAATCTAAAAGAAGGATGTATGGTCATCCTAAAGGATGACAATTTACCCACAGGCAAATGGGCAATGGGTCGTGTTCTAAAAGTCATACCTGGATCTGATGGAAAAATTAGAGTTTTAGAAATTAAAACAGCAACAAGTGTAGTTACGAGGTCCATCTCAAAAGTTTGTCCTCTTCCATTAGAAACTTGAAACATTAATGCAATTATATTAGTGTCATTTATTGTTTGTATATATGTATATATGTTTTCTAATTTTTTTGAAGGGTTGTTATGCATATTAAGTACTATATTGTTTTAACGGTTAGACATGTATAACGTTTTAAAAGTTAAGTATGTAGGTGTTTTGGAACTTGTATGTAATTGTATTTTAAATAATTTTTATTGTAAGCAATATGTTTAAAAATATTTAGTGTTATATTTGTTTGAATGTTGGCACATGTCAACGGGGGCCGGTATGTTACCGCTTCCCTTGACCTTGGCTGTTGCGCGCGCCTCCAAGGCGCGCGCCTCTATATCTATTGTAGTTTGTGTTTTGCCGTTGGCAACATTTAATATTCGTCATTCGTTTGTTTATCGGCGATCTAAGCGGACCTATGGTGCGTTCGCTGGATCTACAATCTTTGAATAATGTAAAAGCAACATGTATATATTATTAGTGTACATAAATCAATTTTGAAGCAATATTTAGTTGTAATTGAACCAGCGACCATTCGTATTCACTCGCAGCATCGACAGTAATACTACCTATTACATTCTCACCTAAGTTGGAATTTTTGAAAAATTTTTGCAGATCTACGCCGATCATGACTCCCAGAACCCAAAAACACTCCCAGTTCAAAACTTTATCTATATATCTACCTATGTCACTTTTTTATGGACACAATAACTGGAAAAATTTTGCATAAATCTCTTCCAAACAGATACATAAAAACAAGGGGCATAAAATCTCGTTTAAGTTCGTTAATGGGCAAAATCGAACCAAGGGGGGGGGGGGCTTTTTGTAAAAACAGAAAAAACCCCATAATTACTTAATTATGATATGTATCGAATCCGTGTAAAGTTATTATTACATCTAGGAAAAGGGCCGAAAATTTATGTATGACAGATTTTAGATATCATTAAAAATGGCCCCAAGGGGGGGAGGTAGAAGAAAAAAATCATAACTCCGTCAATTCACAAGATATTAAATCCGTATAAATGTATTATTAATCCTCTTAATATTATCTACAACTTTTATATTGACAATTTTTTTATTAAACCAACCCTTATAGCACAAAAAAATTAAAAACAAAAAAATCCCTGCCGGCTCCGCCTGCAAACAAGTTAGGTTTCGAAGTGGGCGGTTCCCATCTGCCGTATCATGGCAAAAAGGTCATTTCTTCCGTAATTCCCAACAAACAGGCGCCCCACGGTCTGCATCTTCGAAATCTACCTGTGCCTGTAGGTCGAGCCGTCAGGGATTTTTTTTTTTTTTAATCTCGTGTAATATACCTTTTAGATTTCATTTTAAAACTTGAATTATGTATATTGCAAATTGTATTTCCTTTCCACAATTTGAATTACATTCCGCATAATTATGAATGCAGCAAGTATATTTCAAACTAAATAAGATTTTTATGAGGTGTTTATCTAAATTTTATAGATATACAGAGTTATTTAAACATATATTACATTATCTTATGACTTGTAGCAAAAACGTTCGCAAAGCGAGTTTTTTTTTTTTTTTTTTTTTTTTCCCCCCGTAGTGGGTGATTAATAATGTTGAGACTTTTAATTATATATTAATATGTTTTTAATCTCTTACACAGGGACCGGTTGCACTAAAATATCGCCCGCTCCCACCTTTTTTATTATGTTAATTAGTAAATTATTAGGGATCTGTTTAGGAAGAAATTGGGTCCCTTTAAAGAACCCTTCACAATATTTTCCATTTCAAAACTGGACCCTTGACAAAAATTTTCATCTCAAAACAGGGCCATTAAAAAAATTATTTGTCTTAAAAAAGGACCCTTCACAAAATTCTTTGTCTTAAAAAACTTTTACAAATTTAATTATTTAAAAGTAAAATCTAACTGTCACTTTTATATAAAGAAACTGTATATTTTACATACACATATCTTCTTAAAAATGTATAAACAAGAACCAGAATATGATGATCCTTTCAAATTCACAAAATTATGACTAGATTTTTCACAAATATAAAAAGCTGTTCATAATTTACAAGGACAGGACCCAGGGAGTTAAGTCTGGACAGACCTCTGATTATGCTAAGTATGCTATGAGATTTTGGAAAATTTTAATGCTGTTAGCGAAATATATTAATTAAACTATATACATTTTTAATCTTGTTTGTGAATTATGATTTAAACTAAACAATTTTTTAGTGTTGAATAAATATTTAATGTAAGCAAAATCTTTCATTAAGTTATTGTTATTTATTTATTTTATGAATTATCTTTTTAACGAAATGTGTTAATTACATTTTGGAAACAAAACAAAATAAGTAGTAATGCTTTCCCTTATTAGTTTTCAATAGAAAATATGTTTCAATCTTTATGTATGTATTATGACTCACACTATATTTCATACATATACAAGACAGTGCCAAAATATTCCGGTAAATTTCATTAGTATATAAATTCTATCGGTAGTGTAAAACTGTTTCTTGTAACATGCAAAAATAATTTCGTAAGCAAATAAAAATCTTTTCACTCTAGTGAACTTTTAACTAATTATTAGTACTATTGGATTAGGGCGTATTTTTTTCTTTTCCTAACGGGTCTATAATACTTTATTATTTACAATTCAAAATAGTATTAAAATAAATTTTAACTGAAAAATAATTTATGTTTAAAAATTTCGTGTAAACTGTATTCAT
This sequence comes from Maratus michaelseni, assembly GCA_963931845.1. Classification (NCBI taxonomy): domain Eukaryota; kingdom Metazoa; phylum Arthropoda; class Arachnida; order Araneae; family Salticidae; genus Maratus; species Maratus michaelseni. The sequence goes on along the minus strand of CAWVPG010000250.1, from coordinate 32,028 downwards.
TAGAAAATGTACCTATTCTAAAACACTGTATCCTCATATACTAACGGATAACTATCCTCATATATATCGGAGCGCTGCATATATACGCGCGCCATCTTAAAACGATAAAGGGAACGCTTTCCGGCTGCCTAAAGCAGTCGGAAAAATTACCACATAACAGCCCCAAAATACGGGAACGAATTCCGAGACTGTAGGGGCAGAATGCGAAATTATCACTTCGTCGGCGAATTACGAGAAAGTCTTCCGTTCCGATGAGGGGAGAATGCTGCCGTAAGTAAGATTTATAAATGGTAATGTAGCCTTTTTTAAAAGATAAGCCTAAAAGTGCTCTATTTTATTATTAAAATGCAAATAATATTGATCCTTATTGAATGTTTCATTCTATTTCATTTATAAACGAGAAAAAATATATAATTTATTTACAATAAATAAAATTTTTCATACCTCCACTAACAAGTTATGTTTCATTCATAAGTTTGAATATTTTTGTTTACCATTATATAAACTGGAATGTGTATGAATGATTTTTCTCACTGTAACATTGGGTAAATCTGCATTATTCTAATTTATTTTTAATCATCTTATATTAAGAAAATAGATTTAGAGTTACAAACAAATTAAATTAATATAATGTTAGTTACATTAGGAAATAGACTTAGTAATTTTTATAAATGGTAATGTAGCCTTTTTGTAATAAAAATGCTAAATCGGGAATTTGTTTAGGAAAAAATTGGGTCCTTTAAAGGACTCTTCACAAAATTTTTCATTTCAAAACAAAACCCTTCACAAAATTATTTTCCCTATAACAGGACCCTTCACAAAATTACTTTCCCTAAAACAGGACACTTCACAAAATTCTTTGTCCTTAAAGATAGGTTTTTGACAAAATTTTTCCATCTTTATACCGAACATTTCACAAATTAATCATTTAAAAGTCAAATCTGACCTGTCACTTTTACAAATATAAAGAAAAATATGTATTTTACATCCGTTTATCTTCTTAAGAATGTATAAACAAAAACCTGAATATAACGATAATTTCAAATTCACAAAATTATCATTAGACTTTTCACAAATCTAACAAGTTGGAAATTGTACGTCAAACGTTACAAACGAGGTGCGTTCGTACGCACGTTTTAGAATTAAATTCATGATATCCCGTGCATGGAACGGGTTAAACAGCTAGTTAAGTATATATTTTATGACACTGTTCATACAAATATCTTAACTAGTTATATAAATATTCAGATATATATGTATCAGCTAGTTATATAAATATTCAGACCTAGATGATTTTTAATTCTGTGAAATGAATTATATCGTCTGCAGATTAATTTCTGTAATAAAATAAGCATCTCGGTCGCTTGACGATTTAACATCCATCGGAAGCTGCTATAACAAAAAAGCACCGATTTAAAAAAAAAAATCAAATTTCTTAATAAATATTTTTATTAATATCTCCTAAAGTTTTGATTCGATTTTAATAAAATTTGAAATGTCTCGACAAAATTCTGCAAAGATAACATATTTTAAATTGCAAACCATTTGGTTGGGTAGTTTTTGCGTTGTTATATGCGGACAGACAGACGGACGGACAGACAGACGGACGGACCAAACGACGACTATAGGTGCTACGTATTTATATAATTACGAACGCACCTAAAAAGCTGTTCACAATTTCACAAGAACAGGACTCTGTGAAAAAAGTCTGGGCAGACCCCTGCAAATATTAATACTTAATAAGTGTCTGAAAATTTGAAGAACGGCCTATGGCTTAATTTTTAGACAGTGTCTGGGAACTCCATGGCAATTTATTAAGGATCATCAGTCCTGTTAGGCGAGTAATGAACACTATTGTCCAGGCTTCTCTAAATAGTAATAGTTTTTTTTATTGTTTATTTTCTAATTTGCTTCTACTTTTCTTAATTTTTGTTTCCTTTCCCAGTTCATAAATTGTTGACACTCTCAGGAAGCTAAGAAAATCAGGAGCAAAACCAATGTAAAGCATGTCGTAATTCTTCCAGATTTCAACATAAATGAGGAGACATGCCTGCCGTGCTCTTTCACAACAAAAAATTTGTTGTTCCATATCTGTATTTTTGGATTAAAGGAATCAGGTAAATGAACATCTGAAAATATGAAGACTGTCAATCGAAAGTTCACAAAGATGGTGAAAGATAACGGATGCCGAAAAATAGTGATCATGTACATATAATTGTAATATTTGTAAATGAAGGCAATGCCTGGTGGGGCGGTCTTCTGCATAGTGCCATATTGGCCGTGCAGTAGTGCTGAACTTCCTGGAAAAATCATTGCCTATAAAGTATATACGTATGTAAGTATAACTTTCTTTATAGATGAAATTTAATTTTAATTTGCCCATTTTTAACTAAATTTGGGTAAATGTAAGACCTGAAAATGTCGTAACTGATTATCTCGAAAATGGCTCAGGTGATTTTTAAAAAATTAATATATTATATTAATCGGTTTTAGACTAAGTGAATGTGGTTTCGTGTTAACGTAGGAAAGCTCTTGTTTTCTATATAATCCACTTTTAAAATCTGACTATTTTCCTACGAAATTTCTCATAGGAATACATGGGACCACATCACCTCTTTTGACTGCTCTAAGATAAGGTTAAATATCTCGTCACAGGATACAGTTAAGCCTTCTGCATGTAGCGAATAAATTATTTAGACTGATTTTTTCATACAAAAATATATTTTTAATTTGTAATATATATGTATTAAATTAAATTGTCGCTTATATATTTTTCTTTTTTGTTCAGAATATATTTCGCATTTTATATATCTATATTTCGTTGAAAAACTTTAGATTCATTTTTTAAATAGGGGAAATATTTTTAACTATGCATTCAATTTTACTGTTATTTATAATAAGTTTTCAATTGTTTAAGGATAATATATTTTCTGTTGGTTGGATAATATATTTCCCTTTGCTCATTAGAATATCGTAGACAACCAACCATTCGCTGGGTTGTAATCATCCATGGGTTTGCTTTTGCTGTTAGTCTGGTTTCTGGAAAATACGCCGTGAAGAAAATTTTGATGTCGAACTTATGGATTATATGATTCTGTGAACAAAATAAAATGTGATCAATTGAGGTTATGCCGGCATGTAGCTGTAGCAAAATACCTCGAAGCTATAATAATAATAATCATCTGCATTGTACATAGCTTACATACATGAACATCGGGAAAACATTTTGTAAACAACAGAGGAATGCATTTTATTCACAGGTAATTTTTATGCTTTTCAGGGTTTCGTAAAAATCTGAATTTTTTATATATCTATGTAGTTTTAACCATTGTAATGCAAAATAGAATCAAAAATAGGTAATGCTTGATTTTAATGACTTAAAAAAATTGACTTCAGAACTTTTGTCTCTCGTGACAAAAAATTTTAGCTTTCATCAGTTACAGAAGGATAGGATGTCTGTTTATTTATTTTAAAAATATTTTTATTTGTATTACACATTAAGTAAAATTAGTAGTCAGATGAGTCTTTAAATAAATATAATAAGATGACTATTTACGCTTTTGAAATTTTGCATTCGATTGTTGATAACAAAAGATAAAAAGGGTGTGTGTGTAATATTGCAGAATGTCTTAAATGTTTTTTAAAATTAATTTAATGTGAAAGCATGAAGTTAAAATAAATAGCCATGGATTTTATTTTAAATGTTTTAAAATTATAATAAAAAAATAATTGTTACCTATATTTAACTTAATTTATATTAATATTTATATTTAAATGAAGAAAATCTGATTCACTAGATCAATCTACATCATATTAAATCTACAATCATATTAAATTGTAATTTGTAAATCTAACCATATTTGGATTTTTCATACTTAAAAAAAAAAAAAAAAAAAAGAACATGACTATTATTAAACATATTTCTATGACTGATAGAACCTTAATGGCATTTATTTTCCCCTCAAATTTGTTTGAATAAATTGAAAAGAGAGCGACTAAATTTAGTGTAAATATTTTTTAATGTAACATCTTTTTCACAAAAAAAATAATGTTGTACAGTAATTAAAAATGTGATTCTTCTTTGTATTACAATAATTAAATACTAAGCATATCTAAAAAATTAAGATTACGGAGCACTGAAAAGTATTTATAAACTTTGCCCTCTTTGTTATTGTACAAAACTTTTTTTTTTTTCCCCCTTGCGAAAAAGATGTTACATTAAAAAATAGTTAGACTAAATGTAGTCGCTCCCTTTTCAATTCATTCAAACAAATTTGAGGGGAAAGTAAATGCTATTAAAGTTCTATCAGTCATAGAAATATGTTTGATAAAAGTCATTATGCTTTTTTTGTGATTTTTTGTTCCTTTTGGGTTACTTTTTTAAAATATTTTTTCTGTAGACTAACAAACATTCAAAACACAGCATATATTTACATTAGCAAATTCACACAACATTTTTCTAAATATATTAAAATTTCTTTTAAATGTCTTGTTTTGAAATGAACTAGTATTATGTAAATATATTTTTGTGCATTTTTAACACTTTCCTACCTAGTTGAAAAGTGTTATGACTTCGGTTTGTCTGTTCGTGCTCTGACTTGCATAAATATACTTGGATTGCCCTGAAATTATTGCATGTTATTGTCGTTTACTATAGCATGTTCCTTATTTCAACTGAAGTGTGTAGCATTTATAGTTTTTTTACAGGGACAGATAAAAGTATTCCGTTTCATTACCATCAGTGGGAAATAATTGTTTCAAGCTGTACACCATTTAAAACATGATATAATTAATAAAAAGTTAATTTCTGCTTGTGATAACACATTGCAAAAAAACTAATGTTAATATTTTAATGTTTTTAACCTTGCACTAAAGAGAGAGTTTTAGAAGTTTCAAAACAACTGTCTGCTGTCTATATTTAAAATTTTTGTTTTATATTGCATTGTCTATTTATATTTTAATAATCAGCCTTGCTAGATTAAAAAAATAAAAAATAATTTCAATTGAGCTAGAATAAAATGAGAAAAAGACTTTCTGATAAACATTTATAATTTATTTACACACACAATAATAATGATAAATTTACAAATTTAATATATTCATACAATTCATCAATACATAAAAAAAAATTGAATAACACATCCGTTTTCTTTCTATAAATTAATACTTAAGTGTACCAGAAAATATTCTCAAATATTGCAGTGTGAAAGCTTTGCACGAGTCTCCGGGTATTGTTTATTTGTCTTATAATATTAAATAAATCATCTAAGAAAATAATTATTAAAAAAGATGAATAATAAAATAAAAATGCATATATATATATACATATGTTGTTTAAAGCTATTTTCTAAAGAACTACAGAAAGGTAAACAGTTACAGTAATTTGATACTCTTTTGAAAGTTATAAAAAAAGCAAGTAATAAAACAATTATATAAATCAATGAAATGTTAAAATTCACCATTAATCAATAAACACTACAAGTACAAGAGAAAAAATAATTTTTTTAACATGCATTTTGAAAGTACTAATATATACTTGAAAATACCTGTGAAAACGAACATAGTAATATAAAGAATACAAAATTACACAATTTTTAATCAATATATTTGAATGCAAAATTTCTATACATTAACAGACTTATATGTTGCAACAGTATTGCTTTATTCTGGAAAATGTATTAATATATATATGTATATATTACACATCTTTTCCTATACAACTATAAAAAAGCAATATGGTCTCACCCCATAAGTTTTAACAGGGTGGTCACAAATATCTTGTGTTAAAATTCCCCAATATTTCCAGGTTAGCATTAAAATAATGAAATTTTCATGAATAGTTTCTTTTACAATATTATTCTAATGCATAGTCATTGCTTAGTAAAGTTTATATTTAAAAAAAAATCATTCTACAAGTTCTTGCATAGTTAACCAAAAGTAGACATTACTGCTTGTTAGATCTTGTGGTACTGTACAAGATAAGAAAGAATACTGTCATATCAAAACATCTAGTGTGGAGCTGAATAAAAAGTTACTGTGTATCACGGTAATGACAATCAAGACTAACTTCAAATAAGGATAATTTGTACTTGTCTATTATCCTGTTGATCAGTTTTCATAAAAGAGTTTACACATGTTTGTCATGTCATCAAGATATTTTTAGTTTGATGTTTTCTCTGTATTTTTAATGATGTTTTACTAATTTTTTAGTTCTAAAAACATTTGCTCTAAAGCTTTCTAAATCTTAAAAATGAGAGTTTCAATTAATAAATTTGAAGTTTGGGACAAGACTTGGCAATGACATTTACAACTTATAATTTTTTTTCATATTTAAAGTAGATAATGTAGACAATGATATTTACAATTTTTTTTAGATATTGATTTTTTTTTTTTTTTTTCATGTTTAAAGTAGATAATGTAGTGAATACTTAAACACAAATATTCACAAAAACCAAACATTCATAGTTGACTTGATCAATTCATATTTTGTAGAGAAGAACATAAAATTTCCCATTATCTGAGAATGACTCTTATATCAAGTTTCACTAATTAAAGATTTGTACAAGGAAAATACATTCTTTCATTTTTATCCTAGAGATAAGTTCAGATTTTTTTTTTTTTTTTTTTTTTTTTTTTTGGCTGAGACGGATATTAAAAGCACACAGCAGAAATTTCTTAACAACATTATAACATTTTAAAATTGTTTCAAGATTAATATTTTCATTTAAAAGCTTCAATTTTCATGTTCCTGAAAATCATTTAAAAAGACAAATTTGTTTTTTACTTCTAACCACTGTAAAAGTAGCTGTTTTCATTCTGCTAAAATATCATTGTACAACTATGGCAGAAAGATATTAGTTCTGTTTTATAATAAACAAAGGACTTCAAACAGAAGAGAAATATCTCATGGCTTCTTTATGTTACTAACAGTGACTGTGCAAAGGCTTCAAAATCAGACGGAATATTTCTCTTTATATCACATTATTATCAATTTAGTTTACTCTCAGTTTTTAAAAGATTGTAAAATACTGTAAGAAACTTAAGTCACATTCTTGTTTCTAAAATAACGAGTTTTTTTTTCTTCTTTTTTTCCATTTTTGCATAAATAAAATTTTCACCATAAGGCTGAACTCCAAAACTGATATAAAAATAGAGTCCAAGCTGGTTTCAGGCACAGAATGAGCCCGAGAGCTGAGATTAATTTTTTTCTTCCTGATTACCGCAATCATAATGGAAATTAACATTTGTTTCAGTTTAGTTTGAATTTCCCTGATATTTCCAGGTTAACAAAGTTCCCTTATATTTACATGTTTAACAGGTCTGTGTACCCTGTTTAACTAAGATAGCAAATTAAAATTTCAATTTTAAAAGAGTACATTTAACACTAAGTCAAATTATGTATTAAGATTATAAAAAATTGCATGTTTTTATGTATGTAACAATAATAATAAAAAAAACAAATGAATGAAGAAATGACATACAAACTCTGCAAAATAAGTTTTCACATCTAACATTTTAAATGATTAAAATCCAGTCAAAGATGTGAAAAATATTCAGAATGTGAATTATTTACATGCAAGACTTTTAAAGTGAGAACTAAACAGTAGTAATATTTAATTTAAATGTAAAAAAAAAAAAAGAAGAAGAAAAATCTATGCTATTTACTAAAGCACTTATTTTTGCTGGTATTAAAATTGAACATCATGGAAACTCAACATTAAACGAATTAAAATGTTCACTACAAGATACAACAGAAATTATATACTAACCGTAAAATTGATTCTTTACATGTAAAACTTAAATCATGCATACATCAAGGTGATTCCTTTTATTTAATGCTATTAAAAAAAAATTGATTGGGCAATCAGTATTAACCCTCTCACTAACACATCTGTGTTAATACTTAATACGTTCACTAAACTCCAGTTTTCACTGCAATACAAGCAAGTTTTAAATTAATATAATTCTACAAATATAATGCAGTAACACATTGAGAAATGATTAATACTCTCAAGGTATTCATACATATATAAATAAGTTTTTTTTTTTATACGATGTTGGAATAATCATCCTTTTTTAGCATTTAAAATAAAATACAGAGAAAACAACATTACAATTTTGTCCTTTCGCTGGACAGTCACAGAATTAATGGAAGAAAATAGTTAAATATAATGAAATCTATTTATTTAATATACATTAATTTAATCTTTTGTTTTACAATAAGAATGGTCATTGTTATTTGTATTATTAACATAATCGATGAGGGATAATTTAAATGATGTGCTTGGCTTAGACTGAGTAACTGCTGTTTGAGAGGGCTTTTTTTTTGTTGAATAAAATCTCTTTTGTAACTTTATTTTTTTGTTTGGAGGCTCATTATTTTTGTTTCCTTGTTTTTGATCTGCACATATTAAATTAATTATGTTATCAATGCTTTTACCAATCCTTTTTCTTGTATTTTGTGAAATTTCATGTTTATCCAACAAAGATGTCATAGTATTTATTTTGTTTTTTAATAGTTTATCTTCTAAAGCATCAGAGGAACTACTACTGGCTGTCAAATCAGCAAACCCATCACTTGTAACAATATCATTTATAATATCACTTTCTTTTTTACGTTTGAGAATACCACCTGTATTGACTGACATATGCACAGCATGAATATGCTTACATAAGTTGCCTCTAACTATTGAATCAATACAGCTACATGTATATGAATGAATACATACTGCACATAGTCTACATTTCAATTCACAAACATGATCTTTTTCAACGGACATTTTTTTAATTTTATATACCAACTCGTTACAATTTGCTGACTTGATTTGCCAACCATCCTCAACTTCTGTAATAGGATTTGTTATTTGTAATGCACTTCGATGTCTGTTGTGAATGTCAGAGATCTTTTTTGAGGTACTGCCTTTAATTAAGTTTTTGTATCTTTCAAAACTTTTATCCCTCACAAAGCACAAAAGGTAAGACACACACATGTCTATTCTTTTGTTCACCTTGCCATGCATATATATATGCTTCAAAACTTTGTGGAAAGCTTCCAAGTACATATTGGTATTAATGCCAGCATAAAGTCTATGGCAATATGCCCATAATTTACACCGTTTGGCATAATTCTTTTCAAAATAGACTCCAAATTCCCTCACATCATCATCTTCATTGCATTCTTCAAGAAAATTTTTCAGTAATTTCTCAAACTGATAAGGGTCAGTTGTTTCCAACATTGTTCTTAGATATTTATAAACAGCAATTTTCTTTTCAACTCCTTTAACTTTGGAAAGTGCTTGTTTCCAATTCTTGTCAACGTGCCAGGTGCACAGAAGTTGCTTTTCAACTTCCCCAAATATTTTCTTCCAGCTGTTATAATAAGCCGGAGCATCATCAGACATGAAAATATCCGTTTTTATTTCTGGAACCTTTTCTTTCAATGATTTAAGAAAAATTTCCATGTGTACAGAAGAAACTCTGTTGGAAAAACAAAATGACACTGGAAAGCCAGCACCAAATTCATCAACGACAACAATTGTTGTAAGATAAAAATCATACATGTTTGTTCCATGCGTTGAATCGATACAAATTTTGTCCGATCCAAATTTCAAAAGCATATCCCTTTGGATAGGTGTCATAATTACAAGCATAAAGTCATCATTGTCTAAGTGTTCAGAGACAGCACCTTGAGCTTTAAAAAAAATTACAGGAGAAACCTCTCTCATTGTATTCATCTCAGATACAAATAGTTCAACACTGACAGAATCATTCTGATGCCTTTTTGCATCTTCTAAATTATTTAGTCTGGCAATGTTATGGAGGTCTTGCCGGGTGAGAAGATGGATTCTATCAAAAGAATTCTCTAACATCTTTTAAGCATCGCTCAAAAGGTATTCCTTGAGCCAATTTTCCTGCAAAAAAAAATTTAAGAACATTAAACAATTTTGAATGAAAATACTGAACATAATGTATAATGTTTTAAAGATTTTTTTAAATAATTTCCTTTGTAGTAATTTAATTCTCCATTCTATATATAAAATATACAGCAAGTTGTAAAAATGACAAATTAGATTAGTCGTCAAATTTCTATTAAAATACAATAAATTTTTTAAAAATTATAAAGGTTTAGAAGAAAATCCATAGTTCAGTATTTTTTAATGGCTGCAAGCAACAAAGTCAACTGTCTGAGAAAAAGAAGCATAGCAAAGTGTGATGGGATAAAAGATTGATAAAGTCAGTGGCAATGCACAAATCACATTAAAAACTGCAAAACACACTGCTATTCCTACCTTTTTATGATGTATTTAAGAATTAAGTTTCATTATATTATTTTTATTACATTTTGGTATAAAATTATCCAGTTTTTTATTAAGTCAAATTTACACATTACTCTAGTTTTAAAAATTTATGTTTATAAATAAATATCTGATGTGACACATATTTAATATGTTTGTTAAAAATACTCACTAGATAATTCTTCTTTTTCTGCTTGACTCAGCGACAGATGCTTTATTTCCATCTCATGACCAATGTGAGTTTTATGGTAGCTGACAAGAAGTTCTTCTTTTTCAATTACTTCTATAGTAGCTGGACAATGTGAACCCATCTTACAGGTACCTTGGGATTTAGGTCCTCTTGTGCCTATAAGGAATTTTTTTTTAAATCTTAATCATTCAGCAATTCTATTCTAAAAATATAATTAAAATATCATGGTACTACATTACTGTAGTATATATATATTTTTTTTTAAAGTAGAACACCCCCTTCCAGTGTAAGATTTTGATTATAATTGTACAAAGCCAATGCTTTAATTCTAAAATCAAATTCCAATTTTAAGAGTATTTTTCAATTTACCAATGACACTGATAAATCATACACAATTATCGTTATCCGACATTAATTGCATGCAAAATGCATGAAAATCATCATAGAATCGGTTGGTGGATAAACATGTAGTGTATTAAAAGTACTCTGCATGCACCAATGACATAACGACAATCTTATATGATTTATCAGTATAATGTCGGTAAATGAAAAAGTGCTCAAAAGGAGAGGAAAAAAAATATATAAAGAATTGAAAACATGTAAAAATCTTGCACTTATACAAAGACATACTGAATGTTTTAACCGATAAAAATGTACATACTTTAAGTGTAATGCATTTTTTAAAGCTAATTTTTATAAAAGTTAATTCACATAAAATTAATTATATGGAAATGAGAGTTCACCTTTCTTTGAAAAGTTACATAAATAAATAATGAAGGAATTTTATGATCACTGGTCTCATCAAAATGAATAAATCTAAGATAAATTCAAACTTGTTTTTACCAGCCCAGAGTTCTGATTTTTATGTTCTTCGAATAATTAGAAACAAATTCTTAATTTTTTTTTTATTCACAATTTACTTAGAACTACAAGTCTTGCACAGGTTAAGTTGTACCTGACCCAAGCCTGAAAATTCCGTTTGAAGTCAACCTGAACCTGGCAAAATAATATGCAGTGACCCGTAACCAAAGATTTTAACCCAAACCTGAAATACTTCAACCTACAATCTGATCTGAACCCAAAAGGAAAAAAAAGTAAATCTTGTTTTAATAGAATTGTTAAAAGTAATCTACAATTATATTTCTAATACCAATTTTATATTTTATATAGATAGAAAAATGGAGAAATTTTTTTTACAAAACAAACAAATCAACAACATGAAGCACAAAACATCAGGGTTGACATGTTTCTGCTGGGGTGATTAAAACCAGTGGTTGTAACTGGTTAAAACAGACATGGCAAAAACTGGCAGAAACTAAGAAATAATACTAAGGAACTTTAATCTGCAATGATTCATAATTCACACATGTATTTGATATGTAAACAATTTAATTAAAAATTAAACTAAGATTATGAATGTTATTCAAAGTAGCAAAAAGTTTCAAAATGATCATAAATATACTTTATTTATATAATACTAATATTCTTTCACTTGAGAAAAACAGAAATTTTAATAATGATAACCTGATGCTGTACAAGTTTAACTATTAATATTATTGTTTACAGTTGAAGTTGAATATCTATTAAAAAAAGAAATTTACAAAAAATACTATTTCAACAAATCACTTTTCAGAGTATTTTTAAATAAATAATACAATGCAATAACTTAAAGATTATCTACTATACAAATGTGAATGGTTCTTGTGAAAATATACAAGTAAATAATTGACGCACAAAACATACCAAAGAAAATAAAAATTTTAATGAAATATCTTGTACAATTATTTTACAATATTGAAAGAACAAAATTACCACTCAAATATAATATTATTACTTTTTCCATGAAGCATTCCATAGCATAGTACTAATTTTGCTAATCTTTCTGAACTCAGATTGTTTCTTAATTTGTTCTGAATGAAAAAAAAAAAAAAAAAAAAAAATGAAATTATTCTTTCCAAGACCACCATTACTTGCTGGCAATGTCATTATTGAGGATGCAAAATTTGAAAAATCCTCATTTTCACCAGTATTTGTTTTTAAAAACGACCACCATACAGTAGGCAAGACATTTTCTAGGACTTCCTTGGAGAAATATGTTTCTGGGAAAGAGTTGATTTTGCTTCAAAAGATATTATATATGGCACAATATTGGATTAATATCAGAAAGCAATTTCTTTGCCTTTTCTTTTTGCTCATTTGTCAATTTTGATACCACATACTTAGAATGAAGTAAAATAAGCTAGCATATGTTACATGGAATATGCTAATGGAATATGTTAGAAAATCCATGGAATTACACAATCCACATATAACTATATCATTTCTATGAGAGAGATTTTTTTACAGTTATTAAATTATTATGTTAAATTACAGAAAAGTATTTTGAGTAAGTATTGATTATTTTTCTTTTCTTTTCAGTGTTTAATTTAAAATAAGTATCACATATAGTTTACTATTTTGATTTTTAAACTGAGATTTTAAATACTCTAATAATTGTTTCTATATAAAATTACACGACCATATTATAAAAAAATTTTATCTGTTACATTATTCATTTTTTCTAATACAAATTTATTTCTTTAATTAAAACTATCCACAGTACTTTATTTGTTATTCATCCTGAATAAAATGTACTTGAGAAATTTAATACTACTAAAAAATTCTCAGATTATGTCACGAAATGTGTTTATGTCAGTTGTTTCCAATTTCTGCCACTGGCACGACAAACACCCAGCCCTGATTAATATGCAAATATAGTAAAATATCTGAATAGCAGACACTTGGGATAGTTGTATATAATAATGCATTGAGATAGGTTGTCTCTAATTTTCTTTTTCCGGGTCAGAGTGACTACCAATTTTCTTTCTGGAGGGTAAAGTTCACTGTAGAACAATTATTGTAGGACAGATTGTTGAGATTTTCATTAAAAAATTGAGCAGAACTATGTTTTAGATGAAAATAAATAGTTATTTGAATATGAATGAGTATGTACATTCAATATACTGTATACAAAATAAAATGTATAACAAGAAACAATCATAAATTAGTCTTTCTTTATGGTACACAGTGAACCACTTTTTCAGTTAATTTTTTTTTTCTTTAATGGACAAACCGATCTGCATGAAAATATTTTTGAATATTCCTTAAACCTTTATACATTCATCATAATTTTCACAGAACATGGAATTTTCCTGAAATACTTCACTCGGTCTGGGAGCAACATTATGAAATCATTGACATCAACAACAGATTCATCTACAGTTTCGGGAAAAGTAAAATGATTTCCATTCAATTTGCGTTTCATGAATCTTACTTGAATAGAATCATCACCAGTTAGACTACAGTTATATTTATCAAAGGCAGTAAATACAAAACAAAATATTTTTATTCTTATGTTAAATAAATTGTTATTTTTCTTTGTTTACTTAACTTTACAGTTAAATAACTACTTTAAAACAATATTTCTTTATAGAAAATAAGCAATTATTAAATATTGTGAACATTTTGCATTACAGAAGCAGAGGGGATTGTGGACCACTGTGCCCCATGTTGAAGTTAAATAAATAATCATATTAATATTGTTCATAGCTTTCTTTTAAACATATTAACTTTAAACTTAAATAAAAACAAGTATCTTTGCTTTGCAAAAAAGCTATTTTATCTTATTTATCTACAACCTTTAATTACTAAAAAAATAAAAATATGATGATGAAAAATTTTACTTTTAGAAGCTCAAAACAACCAATCATGATAAAATAGTTCAATCTGAGCTAAACATATTTTCTGAAGGTTATAAATAATCAGTACAGTGCTGTTGTCTATTAGGATAGAAGAGAAGCTTTAAAAAAAATTAAATAAATAAAATATTAGGGGGTGGTCCAATGTGCCCATAGGTCCAGTGTGTACCGGTCTCCCCTACATGTAATGACTTCTGCAAAAACTGTGAACATTAATTTAATAGAATTAATGAATAATACTTACCTGTGGATTGGGAAACGTATGTGCCAGAACGATTACAAGTGTAGTAGTACTTTTTAGAACCATCTTTTAAAACAGTACTTGCAGACAATATATAAAAACTCTTCTCTTTCTTTTCTTCCATTTCTTTCCAAATCATAAAATCTAAAAAAAAAAAGTATACAAACATAAGCATTTACACATTTAAAGAATCGTTAATTGAACATCTTGTTGCTTTATTAAAAATAAAAGTTTAATATTTATTATTTTCAGAAATTTGGTGATTAAAATATAATATAAAAGTATATTTACCTGTTTTGTTTGGAATTGACAAACTTTGGGTCTCTAACGCAATTTGATGCTCGTTCTTGATGTGTTCTCGCAGCTTACTATAAGAAGCAAACAACTTTCCACATACAGGACAAACAATTTTATTTGATATATCAGCATCAACCTTATGCACATTTCTTACATGCCGGTACATATTTTTAAGGGCTGAAAAACCCTTTTCACAATACGGACAAACTGCGCTCATCTTTAAGTGCAAACGATAAATAAAGCAGTAAAGTTACATCCACGTGCTCGATAAGTACGTGCGAGCTGAGCTCTGGCTCTGATGTCTGAAGCTCTGACCTACTCTTCACAAATTGGCTCTTCAGGGTCACGGCGATAGGCGATAGTCTCAGCGCCAAATCTTTTCCTCCCAGCAACCCGATTCTGTAACTTCATAAATAGCCAATCACATTGCTGAGCCAATTTGGGAATTAACGGCTCGTGTGAACACGGTGGCTGAATGGTTAGAGCACTGCTCTTGATTCTGGAGGTAGCGGGTTCGATCCCCCAAAATTTCTGTTTGATTTTTCTGTTTTTTTTTTCATGTTTTTTCTGTTTTTTTTTTTCAAAATGTTTAATCGGTTGCTTTGTATTTTTCATGATTAATGGAATATATTTTATAAAAGCAAAATTTGATATTATTAACAATTACTTATTTAATTAAATATGACAAATTCAGCTATTTTACGATTAAAATTTTACATTACAGTGTCTTTTCATATTTAAACATTATTATTATTATTTTTTTCTTTTTAGCAAATGTAAAATAAGAAATGAAAATATAGTCAATTTGCACGAATTTCTCCATGTTTTTATAATGAGTACTTCAACAGTGAATTTTTAGTACGAATAGAATGCAAAGCATATTTTACAATGTAAAAAATATTATAAAAATAAAATGTAAAATATATACATTATTTAAACTAGAAATATCAGTACCTATTTTTGTAAAGAGGTAAAATACATGTGGTTTACCGTCTAGTTTCGTAATGAATATAAATAAAATATAGTTAGAATGTTTATAAATTTTCTACTGAATGTACAAGTATTTTAGCATTTGTTTCTCGTGTTTTATGATGTTTATTGCAATATAATAAATAATGCAATTTACATCGAAAAATGAAATTCAAGAAAAATAAATTTTTAGAAATTAATAATTATGTTTCAACAAGGTTGTTATCGAAAAATACATTTTAATAAAATGTTTAAAAGCTTTTTTATCAAATTTTAACAAAGATTTTATTTTACTATTATAAATAAACAAATAAACCTTTTAACATATGTTAAAAGATTTATCGTAAATCAAGGTCGTGATACCAACATATGTTGGTATCACGACCTTGATTTATTAACATTCTATTTATCCCCAAAAATATAAAGCAACTTCTAAATAATTTTTAAATTAATAAAAATAGGGGAAGAAAATCGGAAATAAACTGCGAGCATTCACTTTGTATTCATACTTTTCAGGTTCATCTGTGTAGGACAACCCAAACGTCAGTAAAGTACATAACAATTTTTGGTACTTTTCGGTTAGCCGGGCGCCAGTGAAAAAAATATATAAATATATATCTACATATATGTTTGTGTATATATGTATGTATATATATATATATATATATATATGTGTCTGTGTATATATTTATATTTGTTTCACTGGTACCCGGTTAACCAAAAAGTACCATTTTTTTTTTTTAGAGTTTACATTAATTTTATTGAAACCACCAATACCGTGTTTCAGGAATTCGGTGATCCGAACGTCCTCTCCCTTGTTAGTCAAAGGTGCACTGGTTATAGAAAATTAAACTTTATAATATTATATGCATTGTTTTGTACAATATATATATTTATGTAACTGCTATCAACTAAACTAATATATCAGTTTTAGTAGGTGCTGTAGTTTTAGAGACATATAAGTTGACAGCTGTTATGTAACTATATGATGTATATATATATATATATATATATATATATATATATATATATATACACATCATACTTTCGTATTCTATTATTTTTATGTTGGATCAAAGGCTTAAAAAATCATTTTAGAATGTTAAAAATTTTAAATTTTTCAGATATCCGATCATGTTGCTACAGCTGTATCAATCAACCTACCAAACCAAGTATGACACAAAAAAGCCCAATCACGTGATCAAATCGCCCACAGAATTTTTGTGAGTCACCCGCGCGCAGCCCGCGCTAAAAATTTGCAGGTTATAATGAACGCGGATCGGGCTATCTGATCACGTGATGCTTTTCATGAATGTTTCGGGGGTTTATTATGATGAAATAAAAATAGATATTCCTATTATAAGATCCATTTTTTTGGAGGATAAAGATGTGTAGTCGCTAGTTTCACCTAATCCGAGCCACAGAAGCTTAAAATAATTGAAATAATTAAATTATTTCAATATATTAAATTATTTAAATTTCCGATAAGACCTACTCCATAACCCTTCTCTCCATCGCGCGCGCTCCGCGCGATCTTCTTTCCTGAACACAACCTTTTTCGGCTGCTCAAAACCAAAATAGTGAGAAATAAGATAATGATTTTAGGTTTTTAATAATTTTTCGTCATTAATCAAGATGGCAGATGACGAAATTTGTTTCAAATTTTCATTTAAAGACTTTCTTGATAATGATTTAAAGTGAGAGCTCACTTCATTCTTTATTTATTCAAATCTATGAGTTAAAATTTTTGAATTCTCCGTGTCATTCAGTTCTTTAAAAATTTTATTTATCGCTTAAGCCAAAACTACTTGCATAAAAACAGAGTTGAAGTTAAAGGACAATATAATAAAACCTTTCTTTCACCTCCATGAAGATTGAAAAATCATTTCGTTTTTATGGAGGTGAAAGAATTTTTCTTTCCTCTCTTTAGTAGTATTATAGCCGAACCTGTTTGGGGCTTATGAACTGTCTCATAACAATAATGCCTATAAATGTCCGAACAGTTGAAAGGTAACTTAGTACCATGCTTTGGAATATTTCAATTTTCAATCAAAAGAGTACATATGCTATCTAATGTCATTGAATAACGATTTAATATACCGAGATTTGTCCATTATTGACGTTAGCTTAAAATCAGTCAACATAAGTGCTCGTGGTAACTCCCCCCATCCCCACAATTCAATTAATTCAGCATGGTTAAGTTTAAAAGTGGAAGCTTCTGCTCAAGACATGTTATAATAATTTCAGATAGTCGTAGATGTAAAAAATATATGAATGAGAATTAAATGATAGTGAAATTGTTGTTCAGTGATTTTATCAAATTTCTACACCACCCAGCTAGTACAGTGCATTTAGAGAAAACATTGCTGAAAGATAAAATAAATTTATTTTGTTATTTATTTGGCTATGTAATACTTACTTTCTCTTACCTGTACCTTCAGAAAGTTGCACGGTTTTTTGAAAATGTTTAAATGTACTAAAGTTCTTATAACTTATCAAAATTTTGCAGGAAAAATAAATAAAAAGTTTTCAAGTTTTTTAAATGAATGCTTCATTACACAGTTTTGACTCTCTCCACCCAGTAATTTTTGTGTCTCCTTTTCATAAATTTGAGAAGTTCCAAGCCACAATTTTATAAGTTCAATTTATGCTGTTTAAGCAAGGCTGTTGTGTAATGTGTTCAGGATAGCTTGTTTCTGTAATGAGAATTTAGGCAGTGAAACCTCCCTGAAGACATTTCTTCTTTGGCAGTATGATCGAAAGCTGACATGATTAATCACAATTTTCTACTCCTCCTCCACTGTAATGTATTACAGTCAGTGTTGGTCATTTTGCTGGCAAAAAGGTATTTTTGCCGGGACAGCACTGTCCCGGTTATTACCAGTTTTTGCCAAGTGGCAAAAACTGGTAAAAACCGGTAAAAATGGCAAATATCCAATTTTGCATAACTAAATGCAGTGATGCAGTTTATATGAAAAGGAATCATAACAACAAATGAAACCAAATGTTTTCTTGGTAAAAATAAACAAAAGTATAAACCAAAAATATATTCTTATTCTATTGTCTTGTACTTCTCTTGTCTCTACCCCCCCCCCCCCCCCGACCAAAAAATAAATAAATATATTTTCATGCACCTGTCTTTCCATTCATCATCCACAAACCTGTTTCCCACCTGCTCTCCATGAGCTAAGCAAGTGTGGATCCTTCCTCACTACACAGGTGGCCAATTACCAATCAGCACAACAGCAGGTGCACAAAATTCCTGTTTTAAGCTCTCACCTGATCAGTTTTACAGTTAATCTGAGAAGTAATTTTAGCCATTTTGTTTTTTATAGCTTAGATTCTAAGCTTGGCTGTAGAAAATAAAGAAATAACAATTGCAAGAAATAATGAATAAAGGAGGAAGAAGACAAGATCCAATTTGGGAGTCCTTTTATAAGTTATCTGTAGATGGAAAAACTGTTGCTAAGTGTAAAAAATGTGGAAACATTCAGAGCAATAAAGCAGCCAGAATGAAGGCACATGTTTCAAGCTGTGTAAAAATTGTTACAAATGAATGTGTGAATGTGGAAGCATCCTCTTCATCTGAAAGACAAGCAGATTTAAACCAGAATAACAGTGATATGATGATTGATGAGGAGGTGGACAAGTCACAGCCTCTTTTAAAAAAGGCAAGATATTTAGAAGGTAGTATAAACAAATTTGTGTCAAAAACTTCAGATCAAGATAAAAGGAAGATTGATCTGATTGTTGCAAAATTCTTTTATGCTTGCAACATATCATTTAATGTTTATCATTTAACATCTTGAGACCAAGCTACAAACCGCCTTCACGCAAAGAATTAGCAGGTAATCTTTTAGATTCTGTTCACAGTCAAATGGAAGAATCGGTACATGAAAGTTTGAAAGGCAGAGAAAGTACACTTGTTATCGACAGATGGAGTAACATCCACAATGAACCCATAACTGCTTCATGTGTTCAAGTTGATGGAAAATCATATATTGTAGACGTAGACGATACAGGTGCCACCAAAAAGACTGCAGAATTCTTGTCAAAAAAATGCAGTGATATTATTCAGACTCTTGGAAAAAAGTATGACTGTCAAATAAAAAGCATAGTAACTGACAATGCTAAAAATATGGAAAATATGAGACGGGAGCTGGAACTAAAGTATGAAAGTGAAAATTCATGTCTGATATATGGTTGTGCAGCTCATTGGTTAAACCTCCTTGGGGAAGACATTACACCTTCTACTATCATTAAGCATGTAGTGGAGGCTCATAAATATTTTCGAAACCACCATACTCCTTCAGCATGGCTGAAAGAATGTAGTGAATATGTTTCACCTCAGTTACCAGGAAGTACTAGGTGGAATAGTCAGTTGACTTGTCTAGAAACTTTAGAACGAAATCATAATTCATATATAAAAGTATCAAATGACCATTTACAAGAAATGGACCAAAATAACATTGCTCGCATGTACGTGATTTTAATCTTTTGCAACAACAAGTAAAAGATCTCATTAAGCAATTAAAAGTTAAAACTAGTCTCAACAGCTTTAGGTATCTTGCAGGCTGATTCAACAACAATAGCAGATGCTTGCCATTTATGGTGCAATTTGCTGAAAGATGATAATTTGAAACCCCATTTTGTAAAAGTTAAAAAAAGGTTTGAAAAAGCAATTTTGCCCTGGCATCTTCTTGCCTATTTGTTACACCCAAAATATAAGGGTGAGCACCTTAGTTACGAACAAAAAGAACAGGCTAGAGAATGGCTACAAAAAATAAATCCATCTTTCCTATCATATGCCGTGAACTTTGAACTAAAAGAAAAACCTTTCCAAAGTACATTGTTTTCAGAACAAGTAATTATGACAATTGATGCCAATAAATGGTGGAGAAGTGTCGCAAAGTCATGTGAAATTTCCAAAGAATTTTGTGGGTTAATAGCACACCTGCAAGCATGCCCAGCCAGTAGTGCTGCAATCGAGAGAATATTTTCCAACTTCTCTTTTGTCCACTCAAAAATTCGAAATAGGTTGACAATAAGTAATGTTTCCAAACTTGTTTTTTGTTATGGAATGCTGAAAAAAGAATTATTTTGTAATGATGATGGTGATGAAAGTGCCGCTAAATGTTGAATGTGTAATTTTTTATGTTTTTTTTAGAGTTTACATTAATTTTATTGAAACCACCAATACCGTGTTTCAGGAATTCGGTGATCCGAACGTCCTCTCCCTTGTTAGTCAAAGGTGCACTGGTTATAGAAAATTAAACTTTATAATATTATATGCATTGTTTTGTACAATATATATATTTATGTAACTGCTATCAACTAAACTAATATATCAGTTTTAGTAGGTGCTGTAGTTTTAGAGACATATAAGTTGACAGCTGTTATGTAACTATATGATGTATATATATATATATATATATATATATATATATATACACATCATACTTTCGTATTCTATTATTTTTATGTTGGATCAAAGGCTTAAAAAATCATTTTAGAATGTTAAAAATTTTAAATTTTTCAGATATCCGATCATGTTGCTACAGCTGTATCAATCAACCTACCAAACCAAGTATGACACAAAAAAGCCCAATCACGTGATCAAATCGCCCACAGAATTTTTGTGAGTCACCCGCGCGCAGCCCGCGCTAAAAATTTGCAGGTTATAATGAACGCGGATCGGGCTATCTGATCACGTGATGCTTTTCATGAATGTTTCGGGGGTTTATTATGATGAAATAAAAATAGATATTCCTATTATAAGATCCATTTTTTTGGAGGATAAAGATGTGTAGTCGCTAGTTTCACCTAATCCGAGCCACAGAAGCTTAAAATAATTGAAATAATTAAATTATTTCAATATATTAAATTATTTAAATTTCCGATAAGACCTACTCCATAACCCTTCTCTCCATCGCGCGCGCTCCGCGCGATCTTCTTTCCTGAACACAACCTTTTTCGGCTGCTCAAAACCAAAATAGTGAGAAATAAGATAATGATTTTAGGTTTTTAATAATTTTTCGTCATTAATCAAGATGGCAGATGACGAAATTTGTTTCAAATTTTCATTTAAAGACTTTCTTGATAATGATTTAAAGTGAGAGCTCACTTCATTCTTTATTTATTCAAATCTATGAGTTAAAATTTTTGAATTCTCCGTGTCATTCAGTTCTTTAAAAATTTTATTTATCGCTTAAGCCAAAACTACTTGCATAAAAACAGAGTTGAAGTTAAAGGACAATATAATAAAACCTTTCTTTCACCTCCATGAAGATTGAAAAATCATTTCGTTTTTATGGAGGTGAAAGAATTTTTCTTTCCTCTCTTTAGTAGTATTATAGCCGAACCTGTTTGGGGCTTATGAACTGTCTCATAACAATAATGCCTATAAATGTCCGAACAGTTGAAAGGTAACTTAGTACCATGCTTTGGAATATTTCAATTTTCAATCAAAAGAGTACATATGCTATCTAATGTCATTGAATAACGATTTAATATACCGAGATTTGTCCATTATTGACGTTAGCTTAAAATCAGTCAACATAAGTGCTCGTGGTAACTCCCCCCATCCCCACAATTCAATTAATTCAGCATGGTTAAGTTTAAAAGTGGAAGCTTCTGCTCAAGACATGTTATAATAATTTCAGATAGTCGTAGATGTAAAAAATATATGAATGAGAATTAAATGATAGTGAAATTGTTGTTCAGTGATTTTATCAAATTTCTACACCACCCAGCTAGTACAGTGCATTTAGAGAAAACATTGCTGAAAGATAAAATAAATTTATTTTGTTATTTATTTGGCTATGTAATACTTACTTTCTCTTACCTGTACCTTCAGAAAGTTGCACGGTTTTTTGAAAATGTTTAAATGTACTAAAGTTCTTATAACTTATCAAAATTTTGCAGGAAAAATAAATAAAAAGTTTTCAAGTTTTTTAAATGAATGCTTCATTACACAGTTTTGACTCTCTCCACCCAGTAATTTTTGTGTCTCCTTTTCATAAATTTGAGAAGTTCCAAGCCACAATTTTATAAGTTCAATTTATGCTGTTTAAGCAAGGCTGTTGTGTAATGTGTTCAGGATAGCTTGTTTCTGTAATGAGAATTTAGGCAGTGAAACCTCCCTGAAGACATTTCTTCTTTGGCAGTATGATCGAAAGCTGACATGATTAATCACAATTTTCTACTCCTCCTCCACTGTAATGTATTACAGTCAGTGTTGGTCATTTTGCTGGCAAAAAGGTATTTTTGCCGGGACAGCACTGTCCCGGTTATTACCAGTTTTTGCCAAGTGGCAAAAACTGGTAAAAACCGGTAAAAATGGCAAATATCCAATTTTGCATAACTAAATGCAGTGATGCAGTTTATATGAAAAGGAATCATAACAACAAATGAAACCAAATGTTTTCTTGGTAAAAATAAACAAAAGTATAAACCAAAAATATATTCTTATTCTATTGTCTTGTACTTCTCTTGTCTCTACCCCCCCCCCCCCCCCCCGACCAAAAAATAAATAAATATATTTTCATGCACCTGTCTTTCCATTCATCATCCACAAACCTGTTTCCCACCTGCTCTCCATGAGCTAAGCAAGTGTGGATCCTTCCTCACTACACAGGTGGCCAATTACCAATCAGCACAACAGCAGGTGCACAAAATTCCTGTTTTAAGCTCTCACCTGATCAGTTTTACAGTTAATCTGAGAAGTAATTTTAGCCATTTTGTTTTTTATAGCTTAGATTCTAAGCTTGGCTGTAGAAAATAAAGAAATAACAATTGCAAGAAATAATGAATAAAGGAGGAAGAAGACAAGATCCAATTTGGGAGTCCTTTTATAAGTTATCTGTAGATGGAAAAACTGTTGCTAAGTGTAAAAAATGTGGAAACATTCAGAGCAATAAAGCAGCCAGAATGAAGGCACATGTTTCAAGCTGTGTAAAAATTGTTACAAATGAATGTGTGAATGTGGAAGCATCCTCTTCATCTGAAAGACAAGCAGATTTAAACCAGAATAACAGTGATATGATGATTGATGAGGAGGTGGACAAGTCACAGCCTCTTTTAAAAAAGGCAAGATATTTAGAAGGTAGTATAAACAAATTTGTGTCAAAAACTTCAGATCAAGATAAAAGGAAGATTGATCTGATTGTTGCAAAATTCTTTTATGCTTGCAACATATCATTTAATGTTTATCATTTAACATCTTGAGACCAAGCTACAAACCGCCTTCACGCAAAGAATTAGCAGGTAATCTTTTAGATTCTGTTCACAGTCAAATGGAAGAATCGGTACATGAAAGTTTGAAAGGCAGAGAAAGTACACTTGTTATCGACAGATGGAGTAACATCCACAATGAACCCATAACTGCTTCATGTGTTCAAGTTGATGGAAAATCATATATTGTAGACGTAGACGATACAGGTGCCACCAAAAAGACTGCAGAATTCTTGTCAAAAAAATGCAGTGATATTATTCAGACTCTTGGAAAAAAGTATGACTGTCAAATAAAAAGCATAGTAACTGACAATGCTAAAAATATGGAAAATATGAGACGGGAGCTGGAACTAAAGTATGAAAGTGAAAATTCATGTCTGATATATGGTTGTGCAGCTCATTGGTTAAACCTCCTTGGGGAAGACATTACACCTTCTACTATCATTAAGCATGTAGTGGAGGCTCATAAATATTTTCGAAACCACCATACTCCTTCAGCATGGCTGAAAGAATGTAGTGAATATGTTTCACCTCAGTTACCAGGAAGTACTAGGTGGAATAGTCAGTTGACTTGTCTAGAAACTTTAGAACGAAATCATAATTCATATATAAAAGTATCAAATGACCATTTACAAGAAATGGACCAAAATAACATTGCTCGCATGTACGTGATTTTAATCTTTTGCAACAACAAGTAAAAGATCTCATTAAGCAATTAAAAGTTAAAACTAGTCTCAACAGCTTTAGGTATCTTGCAGGCTGATTCAACAACAATAGCAGATGCTTGCCATTTATGGTGCAATTTGCTGAAAGATGATAATTTGAAACCCCATTTTGTAAAAGTTAAAAAAAGGTTTGAAAAAGCAATTTTGCCCTGGCATCTTCTTGCCTATTTGTTACACCCAAAATATAAGGGTGAGCACCTTAGTTACGAACAAAAAGAACAGGCTAGAGAATGGCTACAAAAAATAAATCCATCTTTCCTATCATATGCCGTGAACTTTGAACTAAAAGAAAAACCTTTCCAAAGTACATTGTTTTCAGAACAAGTAATTATGACAATTGATGCCAATAAATGGTGGAGAAGTGTCGCAAAGTCATGTGAAATTTCCAAAGAATTTTGTGGGTTAATAGCACACCTGCAAGCATGCCCAGCCAGTAGTGCTGCAATCGAGAGAATATTTTCCAACTTCTCTTTTGTCCACTCAAAAATTCGAAATAGGTTGACAATAAGTAATGTTTCCAAACTTGTTTTTTGTTATGGAATGCTGAAAAAAGAATTATTTTGTAATGATGATGGTGATGAAAGTGCCGCTAAATGTTGAATGTGTAATTTTTTATGTTTTTTTTAGAGTTTACATTAATTTTATTGAAACCACCAATACCGTGTTTCAGGAATTCGGTGATCCGAACGTCCTCTCCCTTGTTAGTCAAAGGTGCACTGGTTATAGAAAATTAAACTTTATAATATTATATGCATTGTTTTGTACAATATATATATTTATGTAACTGCTATCAACTAAACTAATATATCAGTTTTAGTAGGTGCTGTAGTTTTAGAGACATATAAGTTGACAGCTGTTATGTAACTATATGATGTATATATATATATATATATATATATATATATATATACACATCATA
Source organism: Maratus michaelseni (assembly GCA_963931845.1). Classification (NCBI taxonomy): domain Eukaryota; kingdom Metazoa; phylum Arthropoda; class Arachnida; order Araneae; family Salticidae; genus Maratus; species Maratus michaelseni. The sequence goes on along the minus strand of CAWVPG010000250.1, from coordinate 6,423 downwards.
CTTTCGTATTCTATTATTTTTATGTTGGATCAAAGGCTTAAAAAATCATTTTAGAATGTTAAAAATTTTAAATTTTTCAGATATCCGATCATGTTGCTACAGCTGTATCAATCAACCTACCAAACCAAGTATGACACAAAAAAGCCCAATCACGTGATCAAATCGCCCACAGAATTTTTGTGAGTCACCCGCGCGCAGCCCGCGCTAAAAATTTGCAGGTTATAATGAACGCGGATCGGGCTATCTGATCACGTGATGCTTTTCATGAATGTTTCGGGGGTTTATTATGATGAAATAAAAATAGATATTCCTATTATAAGATCCATTTTTTTGGAGGATAAAGATGTGTAGTCGCTAGTTTCACCTAATCCGAGCCACAGAAGCTTAAAATAATTGAAATAATTAAATTATTTCAATATATTAAATTATTTAAATTTCCGATAAGACCTACTCCATAACCCTTCTCTCCATCGCGCGCGCTCCGCGCGATCTTCTTTCCTGAACACAACCTTTTTCGGCTGCTCAAAACCAAAATAGTGAGAAATAAGATAATGATTTTAGGTTTTTAATAATTTTTCGTCATTAATCAAGATGGCAGATGACGAAATTTGTTTCAAATTTTCATTTAAAGACTTTCTTGATAATGATTTAAAGTGAGAGCTCACTTCATTCTTTATTTATTCAAATCTATGAGTTAAAATTTTTGAATTCTCCGTGTCATTCAGTTCTTTAAAAATTTTATTTATCGCTTAAGCCAAAACTACTTGCATAAAAACAGAGTTGAAGTTAAAGGACAATATAATAAAACCTTTCTTTCACCTCCATGAAGATTGAAAAATCATTTCGTTTTTATGGAGGTGAAAGAATTTTTCTTTCCTCTCTTTAGTAGTATTATAGCCGAACCTGTTTGGGGCTTATGAACTGTCTCATAACAATAATGCCTATAAATGTCCGAACAGTTGAAAGGTAACTTAGTACCATGCTTTGGAATATTTCAATTTTCAATCAAAAGAGTACATATGCTATCTAATGTCATTGAATAACGATTTAATATACCGAGATTTGTCCATTATTGACGTTAGCTTAAAATCAGTCAACATAAGTGCTCGTGGTAACTCCCCCCATCCCCACAATTCAATTAATTCAGCATGGTTAAGTTTAAAAGTGGAAGCTTCTGCTCAAGACATGTTATAATAATTTCAGATAGTCGTAGATGTAAAAAATATATGAATGAGAATTAAATGATAGTGAAATTGTTGTTCAGTGATTTTATCAAATTTCTACACCACCCAGCTAGTACAGTGCATTTAGAGAAAACATTGCTGAAAGATAAAATAAATTTATTTTGTTATTTATTTGGCTATGTAATACTTACTTTCTCTTACCTGTACCTTCAGAAAGTTGCACGGTTTTTTGAAAATGTTTAAATGTACTAAAGTTCTTATAACTTATCAAAATTTTGCAGGAAAAATAAATAAAAAGTTTTCAAGTTTTTTAAATGAATGCTTCATTACACAGTTTTGACTCTCTCCACCCAGTAATTTTTGTGTCTCCTTTTCATAAATTTGAGAAGTTCCAAGCCACAATTTTATAAGTTCAATTTATGCTGTTTAAGCAAGGCTGTTGTGTAATGTGTTCAGGATAGCTTGTTTCTGTAATGAGAATTTAGGCAGTGAAACCTCCCTGAAGACATTTCTTCTTTGGCAGTATGATCGAAAGCTGACATGATTAATCACAATTTTCTACTCCTCCTCCACTGTAATGTATTACAGTCAGTGTTGGTCATTTTGCTGGCAAAAAGGTATTTTTGCCGGGACAGCACTGTCCCGGTTATTACCAGTTTTTGCCAAGTGGCAAAAACTGGTAAAAACCGGTAAAAATGGCAAATATCCAATTTTGCATAACTAAATGCAGTGATGCAGTTTATATGAAAAGGAATCATAACAACAAATGAAACCAAATGTTTTCTTGGTAAAAATAAACAAAAGTATAAACCAAAAATATATTCTTATTCTATTGTCTTGTACTTCTCTTGTCTCTACCCCCCCCCCCCCCCCGACCAAAAAATAAATAAATATATTTTCATGCACCTGTCTTTCCATTCATCATCCACAAACCTGTTTCCCACCTGCTCTCCATGAGCTAAGCAAGTGTGGATCCTTCCTCACTACACAGGTGGCCAATTACCAATCAGCACAACAGCAGGTGCACAAAATTCCTGTTTTAAGCTCTCACCTGATCAGTTTTACAGTTAATCTGAGAAGTAATTTTAGCCATTTTGTTTTTTATAGCTTAGATTCTAAGCTTGGCTGTAGAAAATAAAGAAATAACAATTGCAAGAAATAATGAATAAAGGAGGAAGAAGACAAGATCCAATTTGGGAGTCCTTTTATAAGTTATCTGTAGATGGAAAAACTGTTGCTAAGTGTAAAAAATGTGGAAACATTCAGAGCAATAAAGCAGCCAGAATGAAGGCACATGTTTCAAGCTGTGTAAAAATTGTTACAAATGAATGTGTGAATGTGGAAGCATCCTCTTCATCTGAAAGACAAGCAGATTTAAACCAGAATAACAGTGATATGATGATTGATGAGGAGGTGGACAAGTCACAGCCTCTTTTAAAAAAGGCAAGATATTTAGAAGGTAGTATAAACAAATTTGTGTCAAAAACTTCAGATCAAGATAAAAGGAAGATTGATCTGATTGTTGCAAAATTCTTTTATGCTTGCAACATATCATTTAATGTTTATCATTTAACATCTTGAGACCAAGCTACAAACCGCCTTCACGCAAAGAATTAGCAGGTAATCTTTTAGATTCTGTTCACAGTCAAATGGAAGAATCGGTACATGAAAGTTTGAAAGGCAGAGAAAGTACACTTGTTATCGACAGATGGAGTAACATCCACAATGAACCCATAACTGCTTCATGTGTTCAAGTTGATGGAAAATCATATATTGTAGACGTAGACGATACAGGTGCCACCAAAAAGACTGCAGAATTCTTGTCAAAAAAATGCAGTGATATTATTCAGACTCTTGGAAAAAAGTATGACTGTCAAATAAAAAGCATAGTAACTGACAATGCTAAAAATATGGAAAATATGAGACGGGAGCTGGAACTAAAGTATGAAAGTGAAAATTCATGTCTGATATATGGTTGTGCAGCTCATTGGTTAAACCTCCTTGGGGAAGACATTACACCTTCTACTATCATTAAGCATGTAGTGGAGGCTCATAAATATTTTCGAAACCACCATACTCCTTCAGCATGGCTGAAAGAATGTAGTGAATATGTTTCACCTCAGTTACCAGGAAGTACTAGGTGGAATAGTCAGTTGACTTGTCTAGAAACTTTAGAACGAAATCATAATTCATATATAAAAGTATCAAATGACCATTTACAAGAAATGGACCAAAATATCATTGCTCGCATGTACGTGATTTTAATCTTTTGCAACAACAAGTAAAAGATCTCATTAAGCAATTAAAAGTTAAAACTAGTCTCAACAGCTTTAGGTATCTTGCAGGCTGATTCAACAACAATAGCAGATGCTTGCCATTTATGGTGCAATTTGCTGAAAGATGATAATTTGAAACCCCATTTTGTAAAAGTTAAAAAAAGGTTTGAAAAAGCAATTTTGCCCTGGCATCTTCTTGCCTATTTGTTACACCCAAAATATAAGGGTGAGCACCTTAGTTACGAACAAAAAGAACAGGCTAGAGAATGGCTACAAAAAATAAATCCATCTTTCCTATCATATGCCGTGAACTTTGAACTAAAAGAAAAACCTTTCCAAAGTACATTGTTTTCAGAACAAGTAATTATGACAATTGATGCCAATAAATGGTGGAGAAGTGTCGCAAAGTCATGTGAAATTTCCAAAGAATTTTGTGGGTTAATAGCACACCTGCAAGCATGCCCAGCCAGTAGTGCTGCAATCGAGAGAATATTTTCCAACTTCTCTTTTGTCCACTCAAAAATTCGAAATAGGTTGACAATAAGTAATGTTTCCAAACTTGTTTTTTGTTATGGAATGCTGAAAAAAGAATTATTTTGTAATGATGATGGTGATGAAAGTGCCGCTAAATGTTGAATGTGTAATTTTTTATGTTTTTTTTAGAGTTTACATTAATTTTATTGAAACCACCAATACCGTGTTTCAGGAATTCGGTGATCCGAACGTCCTCTCCCTTGTTAGTCAAAGGTGCACTGGTTATAGAAAATTAAACTTTATAATATTATATGCATTGTTTTGTACAATATATATATTTATGTAACTGCTATCAACTAAACTAATATATCAGTTTTAGTAGGTGCTGTAGTTTTAGAGACATATAAGTTGACAGCTGTTATGTAACTATATGATGTATATATATATATATATATATATATATATATATATATACACATCATACTTTCGTATTCTATTATTTTTATGTTGGATCAAAGGCTTAAAAAATCATTTTAGAATGTTAAAAATTTTAAATTTTTCAGATATCCGATCATGTTGCTACAGCTGTATCAATCAACCTACCAAACCAAGTATGACACAAAAAAGCCCAATCACGTGATCAAATCGCCCACAGAATTTTTGTGAGTCACCCGCGCGCAGCCCGCGCTAAAAATTTGCAGGTTATAATGAACGCGGATCGGGCTATCTGATCACGTGATGCTTTTCATGAATGTTTCGGGGGTTTATTATGATGAAATAAAAATAGATATTCCTATTATAAGATCCATTTTTTTGGAGGATAAAGATGTGTAGTCGCTAGTTTCACCTAATCCGAGCCACAGAAGCTTAAAATAATTGAAATAATTAAATTATTTCAATATATTAAATTATTTAAATTTCCGATAAGACCTACTCCATAACCCTTCTCTCCATCGCGCGCGCTCCGCGCGATCTTCTTTCCTGAACACAACCTTTTTCGGCTGCTCAAAACCAAAATAGTGAGAAATAAGATAATGATTTTAGGTTTTTAATAATTTTTCGTCATTAATCAAGATGGCAGATGACGAAATTTGTTTCAAATTTTCATTTAAAGACTTTCTTGATAATGATTTAAAGTGAGAGCTCACTTCATTCTTTATTTATTCAAATCTATGAGTTAAAATTTTTGAATTCTCCGTGTCATTCAGTTCTTTAAAAATTTTATTTATCGCTTAAGCCAAAACTACTTGCATAAAAACAGAGTTGAAGTAAAGGACAATATAATAAACCTTTCTTTCACCTCCATGAAGATTGAAAAATCATTTTCGTTTTTATGGAGGTGAAAGAATTTTCTTTCCTCTCTTTAGTAGTATTATAGCCGAACCTGTTTGGGGCTTATGAACTGTCTCATAACAATAATGCCTATAAATGTCCGAACAGTTGAAAGGTAACTTAGTACCATGCTTTGGAATATTTCAATTTTCAATCAAAAGAGTACATATGCTATCTAATGTCATTGAATAACGATTTAATATACCGAGATTTGTCCATTATTGACGTTAGCTTAAAATCAGTCAACATAAGTGCTCGTGGTAACTCCCCCCATCCCCACAATTCAATTAATTCAGCATGGTTAAGTTTAAAAGTGGAAGCTTCTGCTCAAAGACATGTTATGAATAATTTCAGATAGTCCGTAGATGTAAAAAATATATGAATGAGAATTAAATGATAGTGAAATTGTTGTTCAGTGATTTTATCAAATTTCTACACCACCCAGCTAGTACAGTGCATTTAGAGAAAACATTGCTGAAAGATAAAATAAATTTATTTTGTTATTTATTTGGCTATGTAATACTTACTTTCTCTTACCTGTACCTTCAGAAAGTTGCACGGTTTTTTGAAAATGTTTAAATGTACTAAAGTTCTTATAACTTATCAAAATTTTGCAGGAAAAATAAATAAAAAGTTTTCAAGTTTTTTAAATGAATGCTTCATTACACAGTTTTGACTCTCTCCACCCAGTAATTTTTGTGTCTCCTTTTCATAAATTTGAGAAGTTCCAAGCCACAATTTTATAAGTTCAATTTATGCTGTTTAAGCAAGGCTGTTGTGTAATGTGTTCAGGATAGCTTGTTTCTGTAATGAGAATTTAGGCAGTGAAACCTCCCTGAAGACATTTCTTCTTTGGCAGTATGATCGAAAGCTGACATGATTAATCACAATTTTCTACTCCTCCTCCACTGTAATGTATTACAGTCAGTGTTGGTCATTTTGCTGGCAAAAAGGTATTTTTGCCGGGACAGCACTGTCCCGGTTATTACCAGTTTTTGCCACTTGGCAAAAACTGGTAAAAACCGGTAAAAATGGCAAATATCCAATTTTGCATAACTAAATGCAGTGATGCAGTTTATATGAAAAGGAATCATAACAACAAATGAAACCAAATGTTTTCTTGGGTAAAAATAAACAAAAGTATAAACCAAAAATAT
>CAWVPG010000249.1:0-71485 GCA_963931845.1 Maratus michaelseni | reverse complement strand
AATAAGTGGTACTCTTTTGTTAGTCGGAAGCCAGTGATATATATGTGCATATATATCACTGGCGCCTGTCTAATATAAAAGGACCCAATAGCTAAATAATCAAATCTTGAGATGCTGCAAAATCAAAGGTGAAATTATTTTCATGAAAACTGTTCTAATTCATAATATTAAAAGATAGAAAAAAACATTGAATCTACAAATTTCTAATTAGGATTGTAGGCATTTTAGCTGTATTCTTTGTTAAAAGTATACGACCTTTGGAAAGTATTTCTGGCTGTATAAAATAACTTTTATTTTAAAAATTTAGATTTTCAAATCATTATTAGAGCAGAGAATCAATTAAAAATCAAGAATATTATAATTATTTGATTGACAAATATACTTTGCTATTAATTCTTTAGAAGGAATTTTGGATTTGCAATGCAGTGTTTATTTTCTGTGTTCTCATTAAAAATAAAAAAACATACAAATACTTAACTGGGACCTTCTTTCATTTTAGTTATTGGTTCATTATTTCAAAATACAGCTAAGCTCATTGAGAGTATAAAATGCTCATTTCATACCATTTTATGAAAGAAAAGATAGAGTTAAGAGATGATAATTTTCATCCAAGTTAAGATATGATAATTTTCATCCAATAAAAAAAAAATTTCATTTTATCTCAGTATCGTAAAATCAGTTCTAAGCATTGCCAAATTTGTAGCTATAATATTTATTAGAATGATTTATATTTAGAATTGAAGTATATTTTATTTTCACGATGTAATATTACCCATTTGGATATTTTTTCTTGTTTAAAAATAGGTATTCTAGGAGAGCTAAAAGTCTATCATTTAGGGTGGTGTAAAGCATTAATTTTTCTTTCTTTTTCAGTTTGTCAGATCTTACCTCTGTAATAATTGCATAAATATGTAAGGTTATTACTGAAATGAAATTTTAAAAAATGCATAATTCTGATTTATGCTGTGTGATATTCTAGAAACTTGTGATTTTAAATATAAATTTCCTTTTTTATGTGAATTGTCATGTAGTTAGCATATATAAGTATCATTTTTAATTAATAGCTTGACTCCATGTTTTGTTGATTTTGTCAACATATATTTACTTCTTTTCATTTTCATGTACTTCTTTTTTATAGTTTGTCATTTATGTTATTAATGTTTGATTTGAAACAATATTATTTAAAATTTTTTGACAACAAAATAAATAAATATGTGTTAGATATTTTGTTATAATTATTTTATTTTCAATACATTTTTGTCACTACACTAATAAATGCGAAGTTTACATGTTTTTAGACGTAAACAAATGTTTTGAGTAGCAAGAAAGAATCAGATACCTAAAAACTACATTGATGTTCTATAATTTTTAATAACAGTTAATAAATTATTTTGTTTACATATTGAAATCTAATGTTGATCTTTTTATTAAAATACTATGTTTATGGTTTGGGACTTTATTTTATTTACTTTAAAAGAGACTCTGTTGTGATTTTTTAAAATTGTAATTCAATTTAAAGTGTCCAAAATCACAAAGATCGCTATTCTACCCAAATAACCTAGAAAAGCCATGGAATTTCATACCACTTTATTTTGATCGCCATCTTTGCACCAACTATGCGTGACAATCAGTCACATTTCAACAGATATATATATATATATATCATTGAAACTTTCCTTTCCTCATCCTGCAAAAGGGCCAGTGCTCCCTTCTACCTTCCTAGTTTACAAAGTTTAAAACTCTTTATCTTTATACCTTGTTTAAAAAATGTTTCTAACTGATCTGTAAAGTAACAATAAATAAATCATCTAACTTTTCATCACTTTTGAGTATTCTGCTTTTTCCCATTCCCAGTACACAAATTTTAAAATCCATAAATCTCTTATTTTTTCTATAAAAAAAAAATCTGCACTTCTTGATACTTTGCAGCCTACAATATTTCATACTATTTTTCTGCCTTTTTAAATAATTAAAAAAAAATTCAATCATCTGCATCCTTCTCATATTTCTGATTTCACACAGTTTTATACCTAGCACAAAAAAATTAAAACCTACAAACTGTTGTGTATGGGGCATGCAGAGTAAACAGTGTAGCTCGACATAAAATGGGTTTAATGAGACAAACATGAAAGAAAAAATATTTACATAGCTGGAATGCAACTAAGTGCTCACATCTTTCTGACAGCATACTCTCACTCGCAGACCAGTCTAGTAAATGACATCACTTCGGGCATGTGCACAATATGTGCTGAAAGGAAAAATGAACTTTGCATTCCAAGAAGTCTTCCGTTACAACGTGCATTACCATATCTAAAACGTTTTCTCCTATTAAACAAAGTACCTGGAACATTGAGCATTGCTTGGTAGTTTCTCAACATTCATACTGTATTTGAGTAAAAAGACAAATTTTTATTATGAATTTCTACATGAAAATATAATTTCTAGTTTCCAGGGCAGTTGCAATTGACGTCACCTTGGAGGTAAACAGTACAAACAGGGAGTTCTGATTGGTGGAATTACCCTTACCTCCAAGTGAATACAATGGTTGATCAGCTGATTGCAACTGCCCTATAACAAATGCTCTGAATTCATTTTTTGCATATTATATTATAATCTATCCAATTCCTCCATGTTATCAAGATAACAGTTGCGATATATTTCCACAAATGTAAAATACCAAATTGGTTTTCTGTTAAGGTATTCAACACTTCTTTGAATACAACATTATCAATTTGTGCAATATCGATAGAAATCCAGACCATTTCAGATAACTCAAGGTGAAACCCAAGACAAAAAAAAAAAAGGAAAAACGCCCCATATATTTTAATTACCAATAAAAAAAATACCAGAAGTTGCCATTTGACAGGAACTTATATCTTCTTTCAATTTATAATTAATAAATAAAATTAGGGATTTGGCATAAATTCTTTTCTTGATTAAAATGCTGCAATTATTTTACATGCAATACATGCTGTATTACACCAGTAATCGAGGTCCTCCAATTACGAAACAGTAACAATGAATGTTTTTTAAAATTGCATTAAAAATGTTGTTTGCGTTAAACAGAAAATTATTCCACATATCGACATTTTAGGGGGTGTGGAATTTATATTATTTATTTATTGTTACCATAAAGTAGCTTCTTTTTAAACTAAAGTTTTAAATAATTACATTTTTGTCCTGCTACAGGGACAAAATGGAGAAGTCGAAATTTATGGGGATACATTTAGACGATTTATTATGTTTTTGTTGATACAATAAATTAATGTAACTACAATTTCTAAAAATATTACATTTATTACAAAATGATAAAATAATCCTGATAGAACATTTACAAATATATAAAAAATATTATTAAGAGTATTTAAAATGTACGAGTGGGTTAAAGCTGATCTCAAATCCAAACTGGCTACATTCTGACATATTTTTTATTTCATATTTCTTAGCAAATGTATCAAATTGACAGATGTTTTTATTAAAAACCCATGTAATTAAACAGTTTTCCGTTTTTCAGTTAATGAAGGTTTTTAAAAAAATTTTGCCAAATTTTGCATTTCGAACCAAATTTCCAGATGTAACTATGCAGGAAAGGAAAAATACTGTTGTCCTGAGACAACACTACTGTATAACTCACGCTGTAACTCATTTATCAGAAAAAATAATACAAAAACCTGTTCGATTACAAACTACTTCAATAATCATGTCTGCAAGTATCATGCTTTCATGTTTAAAAATGAGTTAGAAAGTTTTGAGTTGTTTATAGAGAAAAACAAATTTTTTTAGAACTGTCTTAATATATAGTGGAAGAATTTGGTTCTTGTGAAAGGGAAAATGAGAGGAAATGACATCAATTTAATGCTTACAAAAGAATTATTAAGTTTTATGATTTTAAATTCAATTTTCATTCTAATATTTAAAAAAAAGTGATGCACATTTTATAAATACGTAAATGTGATGTCACTTACATTTAAAAGTCATACATTAATAATTCAAAACTTAACAAAACATTTTTCTCATTATTACTTCTTTGTAAGATGTATCAACAGCTTCCTAAAAAAATTGACATGAAATATATTAATTTTTCTGTATTTAAATAACAAAATTTTGAAATTAATACAAATCTTCATATTTAAATGGGATAAATATATTTTTTTCGTTATAATTCACTTATAAAGTTTAAAAGTAATTAATTCAGTTATTTTGATGACTTCGACTAAACACGAAATCTATGACGTCATTTGAGAAATTCAGTGTTATTGGCTGTCCCTGAGGACATTATTTTATTCTCGACAGTTTCATTTATAAGAATATCTTATTAACTGCAATTAGGGCTTAATTTCTAACAAAAAAGTACCGGCGCTCTAATATTCTGTAGTAATAACAACCATTTTATATTCACCCGTCACCCCCCATAAGCATATTTATTTGAAATCAATTTGGTCTTCAGCAAAAGAAAAAATTTAATGTATTTTCGACTATATGCTTTTCTATATAATAAAATCTAATGAATGAACAGAGCAAAAATATTAAAATCAAGTGTGGGGGAATTGCCAGAAAATCCTACTCGCGAAAGATTTCTTTGTATCAACTAGTAAAACATGTGATGCTGTTTTGGTGGATTTAAGTGTGCAGTATTTATAAGCTCCATTGGGTTCAAACTAATATTTAAATATTCATTAAAAAACAGGAAAGAGTATGTTTAGAAACAAACACTTCCGTTAACCAATCTACTATTACATTTTTGCCGCTGCGATCATTACAGGAATCGACAAGGTGACGTAGACCATTTATATCACACACTTGTTATACGTAAACTAATCAGATCGCTCGAATTCATGTGTACCACAGGAACAATATTTACAGTAGTAGTATATGGAACTGTAATTCGGGTTTTGGTTTTTCGACAGCGCAGGGCTCTGGGACACAGTATTTAAAAGGCCTTATAAATTTTGACCAATTTTTAAATATTTGCTAAATGCATAGAAGTACCAAAGCTGAGCTCCAGTGGAAATTAAACACTGGCTGTAATTTGAAATCAAGCAGCGTAAGTGTACTATATCAGAAGCCTGTGCAAAAACCTTCCAAATTATATTTCATTTATCATTGTTCACTTTTTATGTGCATAGAAAAGCAGATGTTGAAAATGGAAGTAATATCTGATTGCACTTTTCCATCATTATATAATAATTTAGATTGACTGCAACTGTTAAATAACTTTTGGACGTTTAACTTCAGCTAGATCTGTTTGATGCCTAAATATGGATACAGTTTATCGTTTTATTCCATACAGAGCAAACGGAGGTATCATTTTGCTGTTGAAATTTGTCTGTATTAGACTTTAACTCTTCTAAAATTCAAATTCAAGCGCTTTAATTAATGTGTTATTTTTAAAGTATATACAGATTTTGAAAACAATAGCAAAATCATTAAAAGTATACATTTTGCAAAAAATAGATGTAATATATAATTATGTACCCAATTTTTAGCTCTTGAAGAAACGAACTCCAAGACCACATAGTTAGTATCACTGGTACAAGGAATGATTAAGAAGTGATACAGAGAGATTCAAGTTGTTGAATACAGGAAAATAAAAAAATCTGCAGAATACTGTAATTTCCTTGTAAGATGTATTGTGTAGGACTGAAATGATTTCTTATCAATTTTAATTTTTAGATACATTCAAAAAGTTTTACATTTTTATGACGAAATAGGTATCTAGAGAGTAACAAGGGTAAAAGGTAATTTTAAACTCCACTTTTAGAATAATTTTTAAAAATCTGCTGAGGTCTTGTAAATGACTGTCGTTGGAATATTTCTCAATGACTTATTTTGTTTAGAGGAAATTTAGACCATGTATAATTTTTAATGCTATATTTAAGCTTGCATTAAGCACATGAAATATTTTCATTTCAGCATTTATAAAATTTTATTTTTTTAAATATTGCTATAAAACATATATATATATATAGTTCAGACTTACTGTAATTTATTCTTTCAATATATGGTTTTCACCGACATAAAAATATGAAACAATCATACCTTACACTGCTCATCTACTGCAAATTTCTGCCTTATGGTAAAAATAATTCCAAACCTTGGTTACTTATTATTCAATGTATCTTTCAAAATTCAGTTTTCATCATTAGAATTCTAATATCAACAAACAACATTTGGAAACATTATCTCTCAAAATTTTAAGTATCTTGAAAAAGGCAATTAATTTTAATATTTCCACATGAATAAATGTTATTGCCTGGTCAAAAGTGCTTTAAACTTGTCAAAATATTTCTTTGAAAATGTAGTATGCATTGTAGCTATTCTTGTTATTATTCATATAGAATAAAACCATCTTTTTTGTTGTTAAAATATCTAAATTGGTCTTTTTAACCAATTTTAATATTACACATGGCAGTTATGTAAAAGTGGTCATTAACCCTTTCCGGCACAGACAAAGTCTGTTCGTAAAATGAAAAATTGGTGACTGACACCGGAATTTGCAAATGACTTTTTTAGAAAATATGAACTTCTTATTTTAAGCTTTCATTATAGAAACAAAATTTTATTAAAATATTCTTGGTGCCGTCTGCAAGTTTTTAATTAAAATTAGGTGTGCCCGGAGTGGGACCACTGTGCCAGAAAGGGTTAAATGGCAAATAAATATAATGAAATAAATGTAAAAATTCATTTTAAGATTTAAAAAACTTATTCTATTGCATGTGAATGACAATGACCAGACATTATTATTAGTATAAGTACGGTGGTATTCACTAAAATTTCTGTAAAAGCCAAAAACTGCTACAGAAGCGAGCTCAAGAGCTGCATGTGACATAATAACTCTCAATCAAGAAAAAAACACAACTCAAAAATACTACATTTCATAGGAAATGCAAAAGGTTTTTTTTACTGTAACAAAACTATAGCAATTAGCACTGAATACATCTAAGAAATGCTTAAGAATCATGATGTAGAAGAGATAAGGATGACTGAGTAGATTTATTCACCCTTTACCCTCCTGTGAAGGTAAACTGCCAGATCGCATAATCTATTTTTTTTTTTGGATAGCTACACTTACGGCACTTTTCCTGTAACAAGATGGACTAAGTCACACTTATTAGTTCAATAATACACAAAGTGAATTTTTTGGAGTTGTGTGACTTTTATTTAATAAGAGATATATCCATACATTATAATGAATTGCTTAAACTATATATCAATACATGTTTATTAATTCGAACAATTTTAACAATAAATATTGATTATGTTAGAGAAGTTCATGAAGATGATATGACAGACCAGAATTGTAAAATATTACTCTAGTATTTTTTTTAAATAAATAAAATATGTATAGAAGTCATGTCTATTTTTATTTTATAGTTTTGTTTTTAAGGCCGATACAGACCTTCAAAGCAATAGCAAACGTCTTTAAAAAAATACATTTTACAAATGAGATATCAGTCGATATTTATATATAATTTTGAATTAAATGTCTTCAGCTCTGCAGGAAGTGAACTAAAGATCAGCATGCTACGTATTTAATAGCTCTGATATAAGGAATGTTTTTAGAAATTGTACCAGAAAGATTCAAGTTGTCGAACTTGAGAAAAAAAAAATCTGCTGAGCACCCCAAATGTGCTTCATTTGTATCATAGACTAAAATTATTCCTTATCAGTCTAAATTTTCATTTTATTTTTAGATATGTTCAAGTTTCCTGAAGAATTCAGATTTCTGTGATGGAACATTAGTTATGACTGTAAAAAAGAAAGAAAAAAATATAACGTTCTCCTCTAGAATAATAATTAAAAAACTTGTTGAGGTCTTGTAAATGACTGTCCTTGGGGATTTTTTCAATCACTTCTTATGTTTAGAGGAAATCTGAACCTTATGGCACTTACCTATGATATTTATAGGTTTTAATGATACATTTAAGCTTGCACATTCAATATTTTCTTTTCAACATTAATAACATTTTATTTTCTAAAATGTTGCTATAAATTTATATTTATATTGCTGCCAACTTTTATTTTAGTGTTTTGTTATCACTAAAAGTTAATAGAATTTTAGTTGATTTAATCACAGACAAAATTTAGTATAAACTTTTATTGGTAAGGAAAAAGCATAAATGTTAGCAGCTATGCATACAGTTCTGACTTACTCTAATTCATTCTTTTAATATTTGGTATTCACTATAATAAAAATGACCTAACGATCATGTTCTGCTATCTTCACCTACTGTAAAATTCCTCTTTATATTAATGAGAATTTCAACCCTGGATTAAACATTACATAATGCATTTCTCAAAATTTAGTTTTCACCATAAGAATTCTAATATTAAGGTACAACGTTTGCAAATATTATCTGTCTAAATTTTAAGTATTTTGTGAAAGATAATTAATTTTGATATTTTCATTTGAGTAGAAGTTGTCTTATCAAAATATTTTTTTTTTTTTAAATGTAGTATATCGGTATTATATTTCAGATTTCTAATGATGAAAACAAAATTTTGATAAATGTATTAGGCAATGAGTAATTCAATGTTAAATCCTCACACAGCATAACACTGGATTTTGTGATTTTAGCTGAACATCTCTTTAAGGTCTTTTCATAAATAACTTTAAATTTATTTGCAGAACTTAATAAGAATGATTTCTTCCTCTTGCAAATGTTATTGAATTTTATTTAATAAAAAAAAAAAAACTAGTAATACGATGCTCATTACTCAGATGTCCATTTCTGAAACATGTATGTAATATTTTCAAAATTTCATTAATAAATTTTAAGTTTCTCAGTATTTTCATCAATCTTTATCATTAATGGTAATGATATTTCTAAAATTATGAACATCATATAACTGGAATTCACTAAACATCCTCCTTTTAATTATCACATTATTTAGATAACTAAGGAAAAAATACAAATATTTACAGAGTATCCCTCTAAAAAGTAATAGTCCTGCTTTAGGTGGGGTGAACCAATTTCACTGAACTCGATCTGAGTTCGAGTTGACACTAACTTATTTTCTTTCGCAAGTCAGATCAGCACCCCCTATAATCAAAGCCCCCACAGTGAAATCCGGAAGAGGCAATAAGGCGGAGACGGTAGTCCAAAGTTATTTCCGGTTTTTCGTTGACCTTCCCAGTTGCCTGCTTCATCAGTATCAGTCAGTTCGCTTTTAGGATTAAATGCGAGAGCCCGCATCACGTATTTATAATTGTAATAATCAGCACAACTTTGCATATAGAGACATATTTTAAAGAATAAAAATAAGTTTTGTCTTTGTTTTCTTATATCATTGTTTTAGTAACATTAAACGTATAATTTCTTTATATGTTTGTAAGGTACAAATTTAGTTTTTAAACCACGTGTTTAAACCACCAATAGCTTTCAAGCATTTGCCTAGAATAAGTATTTTGTCTTAAGTCATAAAAAAAGGATGATTTTGCATTCTGATTATTAGTTTACTTCAACTCAGTATATTTTCACAGGACTTTGTTATTAATTTATGTGTCTAAACATAAATTTTATGCATGCAGATTAAAAAAAGAAAAAAAAGATCCCCTTTAGCTATGCATTCCTTTCTTCGTTATTATATATATTTCAAAATTCCAGTTTATGCGTTTGTATTCAAATATACTTTTAAAATCATATAATCATTTTATTTTCTAACAGTTTCTAATCATTTACTATGAGTAATCTGGATGCACTATTTTATTAATTTATAAAATATTTCAAGAGTGTATTTACTATTATCACAGTATTAACTAGCAGCAGTTCGTATATTGCTTTTGTCAATTACATTTTTTTCTTTTTATTCTTAATTTTAAAGTTTATTTTATGGGAACAAATTGTTATTATTATTTTTATTTATTCTCTTTATAATTAGAGAATGCTGAGAGTTGTTTGATCTTGTAAATGTTATTTTTTTCCTTTGTTTCAAATTTATTTTTCAATAGTACCTGGTGATATATTTATAGAGTTATATGTTGACTTATAAAATTATTGTAGCATAATTTTTTTAAATATAAAAATAGTTTCGATATGAACAATTTGAGCACAATAAGGCCTCGTTATTAATTATTTATATTTTATGGTTTAAATACCAGAAAGTGTTTACATCCGCATAAGGGGGGGGGGATAATGACAAAATAAACAAAACTTTAAACAAATAAACAAAATAAATAAACGAAATAAACAAAAACTTTAAATAGATACAGAAAATAATTTAACATATGTATATATATATATATGATTTAAATTAGCAAGCATTTTTGAATACAAACTAACGGATAAACAAAGTCTTGTAAAAAGTATTGAATAATAAACGAATTAAAAGCTAGAAACCAAGTAAAATCTTCCTTTTATGATTTACTGAAAAACATTTTCTCTCTCTCTAGGCAAATTACTCCAATTTTTGTCTTCAAAAAACGAGATTTCTATCTTACATATGTATAACAGAACTGACTATATACAATAATGATATTAAAACAATGATATAAATAAATAAGAGATAACACTTAGTGCCCCAACTCTTTAAAATATGTCTCAGTATCAAAAAAGAGAAAAATAAAATAAATAAACAGTGAGGAGGGGGGGGGAGTAAAAATTAAAAAATATATTAATAACAAGTACTAAAAATTTTACAGTTAAACTGTTAGTAAATGAAAGTCATGGATAACTTTGAAAAACAATTATATATATTTTTAAAAAATGCTGCAATTACATATTTTTTTCTTTCTTCTTTCACAATTTCTCACACAATGTATTACTTTAGTACTACATTCTTTTTTTTGTATTTTCAGATGTCTGGTTAGGAAAATTTCGGCTCCTTAAAAGAACCCTTCACAATTCCAAAACTTCACAATTTTTTTGTCTTAAAAATAAACTTTTCACAAAACTTTTCCACCTCCAAACAAAAGCCTTTCACAAATTTAATCATTTAAAAATAAAATCTGACCTGTCACAAAACAACTGAACTGATCACAGAACATATTACTTGGCTTTTTCCTGTGTAAAGGATATACAGGAACATGTATACAGGGTGTCCCAGGATTATTGGGACAAACTTTAAGGGGAGGTAGGGGACATCCCAAAGATTCAGATTTGCATAGCAACCCATGGTCGGAAACGGCTTCGTTCGCTGTTAGTTGGTGTTGTTCACAATAGCATTTGAGCATCTCTAACATCTGCAAAATAATGCATCTTTTTGTAAGAAATGCTACCAAGCTTCTTTGACACTATGTCACAAAATATCAAAGGCCATATGTGGTTTCAACATCATGGGGCACCTCCCTATTATGGCAGATGTGTTTGTGAACATTTGAATCAGGTGTTTGGTCACCAATGGATTGGCCGCGGTGGACCGGTTCCCTGGCCACCAAGCTCTCCTGATTTACACAGCATAGATTTCTTTCTTTTGGGGTGCATTGAAAAGTGGTGTATATGCAACGCCTGTGGATTCTGATATGGATTTTGTTACAAGACTCGTCTGTGCTGCTGCGGATATCCAACAAAATCCAGGTGTATTTGAGCGAGTCAGCCAATCCATGGTCCAAAGGTGTAATTCATGCATCGCTAGCAAAGGTGAAAACTTTGAACATCTTTTGTGACGTTTCCACATATATACCTCAGCACATGCAATATCTTTGACCAATAAATTATTTCAGATGATCTCAGTGTTATGCGTTTCTTATCCCTGTCATACTACTTTCCCATGACGTTTCCGATCATACTGAAACCACACATGGCGTCTGACATGTTGTGGCATAATGTCAAGTAAGCTTGGTAGCACCTCTTACAAATAGATGCGATAATATGCAGATGTTCGAGGTGCTCCAATGCTCCTCTGAACAACACCACCTAATGGCGAACGAAGCTGTTTCCGAACATGGGTTGCTATGCAAATCTGAATCCTTGTGATGTCCCCTACCTCCCCTTAAAGTTTGTCCCAATAATCCTGGGAAACCCTGTATAATGATAATTTACAAAATTATGACTAGAATTTTCACAAATATAAAAAAAAACTCCACAATTTCATAAAAACAGGACACTGCAAGAAAAATTGAACAGACCCCTGATTTTTATTTCTAGATCATCAAATTTCAGTCATGTTAAAAAATTTAGCTCCAGGGTTTGAATGCTATTTTAAATAATATTTATAATTGAAAATTTTAGCATATTTTATAGAAAATTTTGCAATATTGTTATAATTAAGCTTCAGAATTTTTTCTAAAAATACTTTCTCATGTAAATACAGTAGAAGATCTTTATAACGCAATTCTCCATATAACGCACAACTTCTCAGATGTAAACAATGAATTTTTAGTTAAGAAACACCTGAATTCCCACATTATAAATAATTGCTATTCTCTAGAGGACTAAATTTGATACATTAAATCAACTTTATCTCCTTAATTCAGAGCTTATTACTAAAAAAATTGCTATGATTTGATACAGGTATGTTTGGACGATGTTTATAGAATAAATTTAACAATGTGTGGAATGATCTATATTATGCAAAAAATTATAATCTGCACAACTCCTGGTCATAAAGAATGCAATATAAAGATACTCTAATGTATTTTGGTATGTTTCACACATATTTGGCCATGTTTTACAAGCTAAATTTAATGATGTGTGAAATGTGATCTATATAATGCAAAATTCTATATAACGCATAACCTTGTGTTTTTAGGTTTGCGTTATAAAGATCTTCTACTGTATATTTAATTCTTTAATACAGATTTTTTTTTCCATTTCTAAATTAAAAAACATGTATTGTCTTTTATAAAATTTTGTATATTAAGCATTTTTTTGGTATATATTTTAAACAATTAGTACCCACTTGGTACTTTTTCGTTTGTCCAAAGTATTATTATTATTGTTATTATTTTTATACCAGGTTTGCTCCAAATCTGTTGACAAACCTGCATACTGTTTGTGTGAAAAAATAAAGAAAAATAGAAAGAAAATTTTTAATTCTTAGAAAAAAAATAATTTAAATAAAAAAGAATCTGATTTAAATGAATAAAGAA
Organism: Maratus michaelseni; assembly: GCA_963931845.1. Classification (NCBI taxonomy): domain Eukaryota; kingdom Metazoa; phylum Arthropoda; class Arachnida; order Araneae; family Salticidae; genus Maratus; species Maratus michaelseni. The sequence continues at coordinate 58,455 of CAWVPG010000249.1, read as the reverse complement.
AATGAAGATAAAGAACGTGACTATATTAAAAATAATATGAATCAAATGGAATAAATGCAAGTTTAATACAGCAAATCAAGTAAAATTGTAACAGTTCTTAATATTTTTTGTAACTTATGTAAATTGCAAAATTCTTGTATTGAGATATGTTAATTAATTATTAACCTAATCATTATAAAGAATTTTTTTATATAAATATTAGTGAATTCATATTTTATTCTATTTTCTAAGTGATGCTGGACTACGGAATCAGCCATTTTGAAACAGTGTGAAAGCTTTGAATATGAGGGGGGGGGAGGTGTTGGGTTGAGTCACTGGTTGATTTGACATGGAATGACCCATAACCTTTCCCATCACTGACAACAGATTTTGTTTACTGAAAATGGTTGACAGGAAAGTACACACATAAAAAATATCTGGATTTTATTAATTTTGTGGGACTTGCCATTTGGTTGATTTTTTAAAATATATTATCAGATAAATTTCTTTTACGCTTTGTTTGCTTTACTTTAAGAGGAGGTCGTCCTGCAGGAATTCTTTTCATTGATTTGTCAAACCAGGACCACGTCTAGCTATTGATGTAGGTTGGACTTTTATCTTCTTTTGTGCTGTGGACTTGAAAAAGAAAATTCTGTTAAAATCATCGACATTCTGAACTTTCTTCAAGGTTCTTAGTAGCTTATTTGCAGTATTTATATTAACGTCTTTATCTAAAAGACTGCTAATTCTTGCTATTTCTTTTTTTATTTCTTCTTTTTTTTCATCATCTGCATCTTCTGGGATGTTTTGTGTATGGGGACCAGAATAAGTATTGGGAATGACATTTAAAACAGTGTTTTGCTTGTTAATCTCACAAAATGATGTTTCATCTTCTATGAAATCATCCAAAAAGGCAGGCTGTGAACATTTCCCCCCCAGAGCTAAAACAGCCAACTCATATCTTTCTGATGCTGACATAGGTGGAGCATTGAGAAAGGGTATCTTTTTTTCTTTCATAAGAAAAAATTGGTGTTTACAAAAAGCTCCTGATATTGCCGAAGGGCATGAACAGATCCCTATAGGGCACGGGCACGGTTACAAATAAACTGTCATTTTCACTGCTTGGGTGGCAGAAACTTCGTTGTTCTTCGTTTGGTAGCATTGAAAGCCATAGCAATTTTCTCAATATAATGTCTTTGTTATCCGACCGCGATTATTTTCAGTAAAGTGCAGACTTGTCTGACTATGTTACATCTTTATCTGATGCTTCCCTCTGCCCCCCTCCCCCCAGCCTGTAAAATAATTTAAAATCCTTAATTTTTTTAAATTTCCATAGCATAAAAATCCGCCCTATTTGTTACTGTCTAGTAATAATAAATCAATAATCAATCAAGTACATTACCCCCCTCTCGCCAAAAATTTATGCTTCCCCCTTTCGCGCCCCCTCTCCATCGTACGGAGTTCCACATCTTCAAATTCGTTATTTAAAAAATTCTTTCCTGTTTGATTCTCACTAATAACAATAAATAAATAATAATCTAAATTAACCCCATCTCCAACCTCCCAAATTTACGCTTCTCCCCTTGGCCCCCCCTCCCCCAGCATACAAATAAGTTGTAATATTTTAAAATCTTTGATTTTATATAAAAATATTTTGTCTTATTTGTTGCTCTCCAGTGACAATAAATAATATATCATATAAATTATCCCCTTACCCTGAAATTTCTGCTTTCCTCTTGCTCCACCCCCCCCCCCCCCGTCCAGCACACATACTTTCAAGTATTTTAAAAAAATCGCTACATGCGTTACTCACTAATAAAAATAAATAAATTATCCCCTAAATCCCCTATAACTCCCCCAAATTTACGCTTCTCTCCTTAGCCCCCCCCCCCCCCAGCATACAAAGTAGAGTATAATATTTTTAAATATTTTAAATTTTTATTTTATATATAAAAAAATATGTTCTATTTATTGTTCTCTAGGGGCAAAAAAATAATCATATAAATTATCCCCTATCCTTGAAATTTCCACTCCCCCGTCCCCCCCCCCCCCTCCAGCACACATATTTTTAAATATTTAAAATATTTTGATTAAAAAATTGCTACATTCGTTACTCACTGTTTAAAAAAAATAATCCCCTAAATTACCCCATAACTACCCAAATTTAAGTTTCCCTCCTCCTTACCCCCCCCCCCCCCTCCGGCATACAAAGGAGCGTAAACTATTTTTAAATATTTTAATCATTTATTTTATGTTAAAAAAATATATGTTCTATCTATTGCTCTCTAGTGGCAAAAAAATAATCATATAAATTATTCCTTATCCCCGAATTTTCCACTCCTTCGTTCTCCACTCCCCCTCCTGCACACATGTTTTTAAATATTAAAAAAAAAATGTTTAAAAAAATTGCAACATCCGTTACTCATTAATAAAAAAAAACCTCTCACCCCCAAATTTTCTGTCCCCCCACCCCCTTGGGCCTGTTCCGCCATAGAACACTGTTTAAAAACTTTAAAACTCTAATTTAAAAATATATTCGAAAAAGAACCGAAAAATAAAAGCCCACTAATACACTTTTATTAGAGAAAATTACACTAGAATAGGGATGGTTTCTGCCACCCAAATAAACCAGCAGCTGAAGCGTGACGTCACATGCCCGTGCCCTATGTCAGCATTTACAATGTAAGTGTTCTGGGAGTTGCTGCCAACTGAAAATAATCCTGGGGAAATCATTCTAATATTTTCAGGAATGAAGCGTTCTGTCTTCCTTAAAAATTGATCATACATCAAGTAGACTTTTCCTTCACGTGAATGAGTATAACTTAGCAGCTTCCTCATTAAATAAGGTTCCCACATGGAAATGCAGAAGTCTGCAAGTGCTACCACATTATACGCTGTTGTTCTGCAAAGAAAAATGTCTTTTAAAATTCTTACTGTAGCCACAGCAAAATTGTTAGTGTTGCTTTGCCTAGTAAGTAGTTGTTGTCGGCTGTGTAGAGTCCACTCATCTTTCCTGTGATAAAATTTTTCAAATCTACTTACAAATTTTGGGTAATGTCCCTTTTCTTTTAGAAGATCCTGTACAGCAGCTGTTAACATTTCATCTGTTTTTGCATACATCGCCTAAAATATATAAAAGATCATCATAAGATCAATTAAAATTGATCAAACAGAAAATCTGTTATTTCATTAAAAAAGGAAAAATATATATCTAATATGAAAGAACCTTTGATTGTACTAAGAAATTCAAAATAGAGATTATGGTGATTATCTTTTAAACTGCAAATGATGGCACTTCCATTGAGGAACCTATTCCAATCAATCTTTTAAATACTTTTTTTACAAGGGACAGTACACATATCAAAATACAAAATTTAATTCATTATAAAATTCCTTTTTCAAATAACTTTTATTTGAAAAAGAGGTTGCCCTGCATCATGATAAATATTTAAAATCAAAATGGTAATCATGTTATCTTTGTTGTGTGATGCATCATTTGTTTTATTGAAAAAAAATTCAATTGCATGAATTTTTTATTTTTATTTTTGAGAAAAATATGTTAAGTAAAAAGAAAAATTAACATAAGTTTCAATGAGACTATTGTTTTTATATAACAAATATTTAAATATTTGTTATGTTTGAAAAATCGATACAGTGGGACACTAAAATAAGCATAGAGCACCACAGGTTGAAGATCCCTATTTTAAATGCTTTATTGGGTCTCTTTTTAAAACCGATATCGCCTATGAAAAAATTTATTAATAAAATCTATGGAATCTGCACCTTAAATTAACAGATTTCATTTTTGCATTTGGCAAAGATTTTCTGATGGCAATAATTGTTAAGAATAAAAATGAACATTTTTTTTAAAAATGTTAATAAAGTAACTATTATTACCTGAACACACATTTTCACTCCTATACCAGATATGCATATTTAACAATTACAATAGAACCCATATAAAACAAGTCTGGCTAAATCTTAACCTTTTAAAATGCAATTTGGCACCCTTTTCTTTTTGTACTTGAAATATAATTAAAGAAATGAATTTCTTTTTTGTTTTTGTAATTCATTATATAAATTGTTTTTTATTGTATTCTAAATATTGTATGTACGATTAGCATCTAACGATGATGCATCTAAATTTATTAATAAAAATGTAACAACAAATAATTTTTAGTCTCCTTTCAGTTTCATTATAAGCAGCTTCCACTGTAGTTAGCTAAGAATAAAATAGTTAAAACTAGTAAAAAAAATAAAAATATCTTACTGCTTGAAAGAGTTTCATAACATGAGGTCTTTCATTTTTTGGCACTTTTTCAGGATGTGGCAAATGCCAACACCATTCAGCTTGAGCAACATGATAGTGACATAATAACAGCAAGCTGTTAGGCCAAACTGAACTTAAAGCATTTTTTTCTGCAGAAGAATCATCAGTCCTGAAGATTTCAGGATGCTAAAAACATGTTACTATGTATTAAAACAGAATACAGTATCATGTACAAAATAAAAAGTATTATAAAATAACATATATCACACTTATTGACAGGGACACAGTTGTGTGAGCGAAGCAGGAGGGGAGAACACCACTCCATGCTATTTTATCATAAAATTTCACAGAGGTGTCATTCAACTGGGAATTATATCTACTTTCTGATTATGAATAGAATTTTTGAAAGAAAGGATCATCCACATTTAAAAATTGAACAAACTTTCATTTTTTGAATGCTAACTACCTATTTTTGACATTTTATTTTACTTTTAGATCAAATCAGCTCGATTTATGCACTTTTCTTAAATTTTCATAGAGTTACGGTGCTAATGATAAATCCACATGACATACATTTAATAACCCCCCCCCCCCCCCCCAAAAAAAAAAATGTCCCCAAAGAATTATTACTTACATGAAGTTTAACACAAAAATAAGCAGTGTTTCCCAAAACACGGTTATGTGCTTTTATAACCCATCCCTGTTGTTAGTTTGAGATTTAGAAAAAAATTACTTTTCAGGAATTTAAGGGACTATCTCCTGTTATAATTTGCATTCATAGAAAATAAAATCTTAGACCGCTAGTAGAAATATTTTATAATTTTTTTTCCCTATAAAGTAAGTTTATTTACAATTAGAATTTATATTTCTGGTAGCTAATTGAATATTCCTAGTACTTTTTTTTATAAGATCTTAATTTTATTTTTCAAAACTAGGGTGGAGGTGTGGAGCTGCTCCATACAAACTATTCATGCCAACTTCTGTTCAGACCCTACAATCTCTAAAAACATGCTAATTTGCTTAGTTTTTAAAAAGATCATACAATTACAGAAGATTGAATGATATTATCAAGACTGTTGGTGATCTTCTGTAATTGTGTTGCCATTCATTTCCCTTTGACTGAGAGATTTTTTGGTTCCCAAGGCCATAAACACCATTGTTGCGAAAGCTAATGGTTGTTTTTGTGATTAAGATATATCAACAGAGTGATGCCGCTAGGCTGTTGAGAGCCCGGGTCTCTGGGACCCAGACACTTTAAAAAAAACTAGATCCTTCTTTTAGAAAGGTTATTTTATTAAAAATATGCCTTTTTTACATTCTCTCAAGATAAAAATTATGCATCTTGTAGGGCCTATCACAGTTTTTTATGCACCCCTCAATGATGCAGAGGATGCACTATAGTGCATCAGTTAAGCGAATAATTGGAAAAGGGATACATTAAAATAATTTTTATGGGTTCTTCAGGATAAATAATGTTTTTGTTGAAAGATCACAAAAGTATATGTAATATAAATACTTTAAATATGTCTATTTCTAAAAGATGACACCTTTTTGTAAAAAATGACCCAATTTTTTAGATGTGTCCGAGTCCCAGGGACTATGGTTTCAAAAGCCTAGCGGCATCATTGGATCAATTACACATTTGAAAATCAGTTTGTGTGAAATGGTTATGTAAAAGAATGACTCTGCTTTCCAGAAATACTTTTCTTTTTGATGCTATAAGAAAATCATATTAAATATGTCATTTTAAAGAAGACCATTTTCAAAATTAAATGCTTTTGAACATAATAATTTTTTTAATTTTTCTTTCTTTTTCACAAAGGTGTAAATATATTTTTCAATTGGAAATTATTCGGATGTATTATTATTTGGGCATTTAAAATTTTTGCAATGTTATAAAAATGTCTATTTCAAACTATAAATTGTATTTCTATTTATAAAATAAAATTTTGAATAAAAACTTAGAAATTTAAAAAATGATTAAATACTGTATGCAACAATCTAGTCAAGGATATGTCTGCAAAAAATCTTTAAATTACTATATATAGTTTTTGATCCCATTAAACTGAACTATCTTGATAAAATAAAACATATGAAATATCTTTTAAAATAATTCTCTCGTTTAAAAACTGTCTGCTTCAAAATGCCAGTTTTCATGTTTTTATATGCAATAGTTTTTGCAGGGTAAGCCGAGAAAATGAGAAGGTCACAATAAATTCAATTATGGCAACAGCAACATTAGTTACCTCAGTTTTTAGAATTTCTTGTTACATGTATCTCTCAGTTTGTGTAAAATGTTAGGTCTTCATAAACAGAAACAATATCAGATGCTGATTTGTTAATTTCACTTGATATATCGGAGGTGACTAATTTAACTTATAAACTTCACAAAAATATTTACTGGCATAATCACTTTACTTAACATTTTTTTAACTTGAAAATTTTGTATACATCTATACCTGTGAACATAAAGCAGAAAATAAATAAGATAAAATAAATCAAAAAAGTATGTTTACTTAAAGTGCCATATGTATTAAAACTTATATTATCTGAAAATTATTAAAATTTTGCATAAATAAAAGTTTGGTTGTAAAATCAATCAGTACAAAAATCCTTAACGGGTTAAAAGTTGTGATGCAGCATTTTCTTTTGGCTCTAAGAATTTTAAATATGGGTCTTAAAAGCAATATGAAATTTGAGTGACGCTATGTTAATAATTTTAAAAAAAATCATCATTTTCTTTTTTGTTTTATTTACATTCATAGATGCAATTATTTTGGACATGAAAAGGTATATAAATTTTATTCGCTGATGCTTTTTCATTCACATCTCTCTTGCATTCAAAATATGGGTTTTAAAAGAAATGATATCAAAATTCGAGGGACACCTTCACATGAATTTAATAGTATTGTTTTAAAATTCAATTTAAATTATCATTGGTTTGTCTTCTAAAGTATATTTACACATGCAAAAAATGCTTATAATTTTCCAATACACTATTAAATATATTACTTTCACTGACCCTATATTATGCATTGAAATATATTTATTTCAATAAATTGATTTATCTTTTGTGCCATGCTATCCAAAATCATAAGTAAAATTTATGTAAATGATTATTTACATTCATAGATGCAATTATTTTGGACATGAAAAGGTATATAAATTTTATTCGCTGATGCTTTTTCATTCACATCTCTCTTGCATTCAAAATATGGGTTTTAAAAGAAATGATATCAAAATTCGAGGGACACCTTCACATGAATTTAATAGTATTGTTTTAAAATTCAATTTAAATTATCATTGGTTTGTCTTCTAAAGTATATTTACACATGCAAAAAATGCTTATAATTTTCCAATACACTATTAAATATATTACTTTCACTGACCCTATATTATGCATTGAAATATATTTATTTCAATAAATTGATTTATCTTTTGTGCCATGCTATCCAAAATCATAAGTAAAATTTATGTAAATGATTATTTACATTCATAGATGCAATTATTTTGGACATGAAAAGGTATATAAATTTTATTCGCTGATGCTTTTTCATTCACATCTCTCTTGCATTCAAAATATGGGTTTTAAAAGAAATGATATCAAAATTCGAGGGACACCTTCACATGAATTTAATAGTATTGTTTTAAAATTCAATTTAAATTATCATTGGTTTGTCTTCTAAAGTATATTTACACATGCAAAAAATGCTTATAATTTTCCAATACACTATTAAATATATTACTTTCACTGACCCTATATTATGCATTGAAATATATTTATTTCAATAAATTGATTTATCTTTTGTGCCATGCTATCCAAAATCATAAGTAAAATTTATGTAAATGATTATTTACATTCATAGATGCAATTATTTTGGACATGAAAAGGTATATAAATTTTATTCGCTGATGCTTTTTCATTCACATCTCTCTTGCATTCAAAATATGGGTTTTAAAAGAAATGATATCAAAATTCGAGGGACACCTTCACATGAATTTAATAGTATTGTTTTAAAATTCAATTTAAATTATCATTGGTTTGTCTTCTAAAGTATATTTACACATGCAAAAAATGCTTATAATTTTCCAATACACTATTAAATATATTACTTTCACTGACCCTATATTATGCATTGAAATATATTTATTTCAATAAATTGATTTATCTTTTGTGCCATGCTATCCAAAATCATAAGTAAAATTTATGTAAATGATTATTTACATTCATAGATGCAATTATTTTGGACATGAAAAGGTATATAAATTTTATTCGCTGATGCTTTTTCATTCACATCTCTCTTGCATTCAAAATATGGGTTTTAAAAGAAATGATATCAAAATTCGAGGGACACCTTCACATGAATTTAATAGTATTGTTTTAAAATTCAATTTAAATTATCATTGGTTTGTCTTCTAAAGTATATTTACACATGCAAAAAATGCTTATAATTTTCCAATACACTATTAAATATATTACTTTCACTGACCCTATATTATGCATTGAAATATATTTATTTCAATAAATTGATTTATCTTTTGTGCCATGCTATCCAAAATCGTAAGTAAAATTTATGTAAATGATTATTTACATTCATAGATGCAATTATTTTGGACATGAAAAGGTATATAAATTTTATTCGCTGATGCTTTTTCATTCACATCTCTCTTGCATTCAAAATATGGGTTTTAAAAGAAATGATATCAAAATTCGAGGGACACCTTCACATGAATTTAATAGTATTGTTTTAAAATTCAATTTAAATTATCATTGGTTTGTCTTCTAAAGTATATTTACACATGCAAAAAATGCTTATAATTTTCCAATACACTATTAAATATATTACTTTCACTGACCCTATATTATGCATTGAAATATATTTATTTCAATAAATTGATTTATCTTTTGTGCCATGCTATCCAAAATCATAAGTAAAATTTATGTAAATGATTATTTACATTCATAGATGCAATTATTTTGGACATGAAAAGGTATATAAATTTTATTCGCTGATGCTTTTTCATTCACATCTCTCTTGCATTCAAAATATGGGTTTTAAAAGAAATGATATCAAAATTCGAGGGACACCTTCACATGAATTTAATAGTATTGTTTTAAAATTCAATTTAAATTATCATTGGTTTGTCTTCTAAAGTATATTTACACATGCAAAAAATGCTTATAATTTTCCAATACACTATTAAATATATTACTTTCACTGACCCTATATTATGCATTGAAATATATTTATTTCAATAAATTGATTTATCTTTTGTGCCATGCTATCCAAAATCATAAGTAAAATTTATGTAAATGATTATTTACATTCATAGATGCAATTATTTTGGACATGAAAAGGTATATAAATTTTATTCGCTGATGCTTTTTCATTCACATCTCTCTTGCATTCAAAATATGGGTTTTAAAAGAAATGATATCAAAATTCGAGGGACACCTTCACATGAATTTAATAGTATTGTTTTAAAATTCAATTTAAATTATCATTGGTTTGTCTTCTAAAGTATATTTACACATGCAAAAAATGCTTATAATTTTCCAATACACTATTAAATATATTACTTTCACTGACCCTATATTATGCATTGAAATATATTTATTTCAATAAATTGATTTATCTTTTGTGCCATGCTATCCAAAATCATAAGTAAAATTTATGTAAATGATTATTTACATTCATAGATGCAATTATTTTGGACATGAAAAGGTATATAAATTTTATTCGCTGATGCTTTTTCATTCACATCTCTCTTGCATTCAAAATATGGGTTTTAAAAGAAATGATATCAAAATTCGAGGGACACCTTCACATGAATTTAATAGTATTGTTTTAAAATTCAATTTAAATTATCATTGGTTTGTCTTCTAAAGTATATTTACACATGCAAAAAATGCTTATAATTTTCCAATACACTATTAAATATATTACTTTCACTGACCCTATATTATGCATTGAAATATATTTATTTCAATAAATTGATTTATCTTTTGTGCCATGCTATCCAAAATCATAAGTAAAATTTATGTAAATGATTATTTACATTCATAGATGCAATTATTTTGGACATGAAAAGGTATATAAATTTTATTCGCTGATGCTTTTTCATTCACATCTCTCTTGCATTCAAAATATGGGTTTTAAAAGAAATGATATCAAAATTCGAGGGACACCTTCACATGAATTTAATAGTATTGTTTTAAAATTCAATTTAAATTATCATTGGTTTGTCTTCTAAAGTATATTTACACATGCAAAAAATGCTTATAATTTTCCAATACACTATTAAATATATTACTTTCACTGACCCTATATTATGCATTGAAATATATTTATTTCAATAAATTGATTTATCTTTTGTGCCATGCTATCCAAAATCATAAGTAAAATTTATGTAAATGATTATTTACATTCATAGATGCAATTATTTTGGACATGAAAAGGTATATAAATTTTATTCGCTGATGCTTTTTCATTCACATCTCTCTTGCATTCAAAATATGGGTTTTAAAAGAAATGATATCAAAATTCGAGGGACACCTTCACATGAATTTAATAGTATTGTTTTAAAATTCAATTTAAATTATCATTGGTTTGTCTTCTAAAGTATATTTACACATGCAAAAAATGCTTATAATTTTCCAATACACTATTAAATATATTACTTTCACTGACCCTATATTATGCATTGAAATATATTTATTTCAATAAATTGATTTATCTTTTGTGCCATGCTATCCAAAATCATAAGTAAAATTTATGTAAATGATTATTTACATTCATAGATGCAATTATTTTGGACATGAAAAGGTATATAAATTTTATTCGCTGATGCTTTTTCATTCACATCTCTCTTGCATTCAAAATATGGGTTTTAAAAGAAATGATATCAAAATTCGAGGGACACCTTCACATGAATTTAATAGTATTGTTTTAAAATTCAATTTAAATTATCATTGGTTTGTCTTCTAAAGTATATTTACACATGCAAAAAATGCTTATAATTTTCCAATACACTATTAAATATATTACTTTCACTGACCCTATATTATGCATTGAAATATATTTATTTCAATAAATTGATTTATCTTTTGTGCCATGCTATCCAAAATCATAAGTAAAATTTATGTAAATGATTATTTACATTCATAGATGCAATTATTTTGGACATGAAAAGGTATATAAATTTTATTCGCTGATGCTTTTTCATTCACATCTCTCTTGCATTCAAAATATGGGTTTTAAAAGAAATGATATCAAAATTCGAGGGACACCTTCACATGAATTTAATAGTATTGTTTTAAAATTCAATTTAAATTATCATTGGTTTGTCTTCTAAAGTATATTTACACATGCAAAAAATGCTTATAATTTTCCAATACACTATTAAATATATTACTTTCACTGACCCTATATTATGCATTGAAATATATTTATTTCAATAAATTGATTTATCTTTTGTGCCATGCTATCCAAAATCATAAGTAAAATTTATGTAAATGATTATTTACATTCATAGATGCAATTATTTTGGACATGAAAAGGTATATAAATTTTATTCGCTGATGCTTTTTCATTCACATCTCTCTTGCATTCAAAATATGGGTTTTAAAAGAAATGATATCAAAATTCGAGGGACACCTTCACATGAATTTAATAGTATTGTTTTAAAATTCAATTTAAATTATCATTGGTTTGTCTTCTAAAGTATATTTACACATGCAAAAAATGCTTATAATTTTCCAATACACTATTAAATATATTACTTTCACTGACCCTATATTATGGAAATATATTTATTTCAATAAATTGATTTATCTTTTGTGCCATGCTATCCAAAATCATAAGTAAAATTTATGTAAATGATTATTTACATTCATAGATGCAATTATTTTGGACATGAAAAGGTATATAAATTTTATTCGCTGATGCTTTTTCATTCACATCTCTCTTGCATTCAAAATATGGGTTTTAAAAGAAATGATATCAAAATTCGAGGGACACCTTCACATGAATTTAATAGTATTGTTTTAAAATTCAATTTAAATTATCATTGGTTTGTCTTCTAAAGTATATTTACACATGCAAAAAATGCTTATAATTTTCCAATACACTATTAAATATATTACTTTCACTGACCCTATATTATGCATTGAAATATATTTATTTCAATAAATTGATTTATCTTTTGTGCCATGCTATCCAAAATCATAAGTAAAATTTATGTAAATGATTATTTACATTCATAGATGCAATTATTTTGGACATGAAAAGGTATATAAATTTTATTCACTGATGCTTTTTCATTCACATCTCTCTTGCATTCAAAATATGGGTTTTAAAAGAAATGATATCAAAATTCGAGGGACACCTTCACATGAATTTAATAGTATTGTTTTAAAATTCAATTTAAATTATCATTGGTTTGTCTTCTAAAGTATATTTACACATGCAAAAAATGCTTATAATTTTCCAATACACTATTAAATATATTACTTTCACTGACCCTATATTATGCATTGAAATATATTTATTTCAATAAATTGATTTATCTTTTGTGCCATGCTATCCAAAATCATAAGTAAAATTTATGTAAATGATTATTTACATTCATAGATGCAATTATTTTGGACATGAAAAGGTATATAAATTTTATTCGCTGATGCTTTTTCATTCACATCTCTCTTGCATTCAAAATATGGGTTTTAAAAGAAATGATATCAAAATTCGAGGGACACCTTCACATGAATTTAATAGTATTGTTTTAAAATTCAATTTAAATTATCATTGGTTTGTCTTCTAAAGTATATTTACACATGCAAAAAATGCTTATAATTTTCCAATACACTATTAAATATATTACTTTCACTGACCCTATATTATGCATTGAAATATATTTATTTCAATAAATTGATTTATCTTTTGTGCCATGCTATCCAAAATCATAAGTAAAATTTATGTAAATGATTATTTACATTCATAGATGCAATTATTTTGGACATGAAAAGGTATATAAATTTTATTCGCTGATGCTTTTTCATTCACATCTCTCTTGCATTCAAAATATGGGTTTTAAAAGAAATGATATCAAAATTCGAGGGACACCTTCACATGAATTTAATAGTATTGTTTTAAAATTCAATTTAAATTATCATTGGTTTGTCTTCTAAAGTATATTTACACATGCAAAAAATGCTTATAATTTTCCAATACACTATTAAATATATTACTTTCACTGACCCTATATTATGCATTGAAATATATTTATTTCAATAAATTGATTTATCTTTTGTGCCATGCTATCCAAAATCATAAGTAAAATTTATGTAAATGATTATTTACATTCATAGATGCAATTATTTTGGACATGAAAAGGTATATAAATTTTATTCGCTGATGCTTTTTCATTCACATCTCTCTTGCATTCAAAATATGGGTTTTAAAAGAAATGATATCAAAATTCGAGGGACACCTTCACATGAATTTAATAGTATTGTTTTAAAATTCAATTTAAATTATCATTGGTTTGTCTTCTAAAGTATATTTACACATGCAAAAAATGCTTATAATTTTCCAATACACTATTAAATATATTACTTTCACTGACCCTATATTATGCATTGAAATATATTTATTTCAATAAATTGATTTATCTTTTGTGCCATGCTATCCAAAATCATAAGTAAAATTTATGTAAATGATTATTTACATTCATAGATGCAATTATTTTGGACATGAAAAGGTATATAAATTTTATTCGCTGATGCTTTTTCATTCACATCTCTCTTGCATTCAAAATATGGGTTTTAAAAGAAATGATATCAAAATTCGAGGGACACCTTCACATGAATTTAATAGTATTGTTTTAAAATTCAATTTAAATTATCATTGGTTTGTCTTCTAAAGTATATTTACACATGCAAAAAATGCTTATAATTTTCCAATACACTATTAAATATATTACTTTCACTGACCCTATATTATGCATTGAAATATATTTATTTCAATAAATTGATTTATCTTTTGTGCCATGCTATCCAAAATCATAAGTAAAATTTATGTAAATGATTATTTACATTCATAGATGCAATTATTTTGGACATGAAAAGGTATATAAATTTTATTCGCTGATGCTTTTTCATTCACATCTCTCTTGCATTCAAAATATGGGTTTTAAAAGAAATGATATCAAAATTCGAGGGACACCTTCACATGAATTTAATAGTATTGTTTTAAAATTCAATTTAAATTATCATTGGTTTGTCTTCTAAAGTATATTTACACATGCAAAAAATGCTTATAATTTTCCAATACACTATTAAATATATTACTTTCACTGACCCTATATTATGCATTGAAATATATTTATTTCAATAAATTGATTTATCTTTTGTGCCATGCTATCCAAAATCATAAGTAAAATTTATGTAAATGATTATTTACATTCATAGATGCAATTATTTTGGACATGAAAAGGTATATAAATTTTATTCGCTGATGCTTTTTCATTCACATCTCTCTTGCATTCAAAATATGGGTTTTAAAAGAAATGATATCAAAATTCGAGGGACACCTTCACATGAATTTAATAGTATTGTTTTAAAATTCAATTTAAATTATCATTGGTTTGTCTTCTAAAGTATATTTACACATGCAAAAAATGCTTATAATTTTCCAATACACTATTAAATATATTACTTTCACTGACCCTATATTATGCATTGAAATATATTTATTTCAATAAATTGATTTATCTTTTGTGCCATGCTATCCAAAATCATAAGTAAAATTTATGTAAATGATTATTTACATTCATAGATGCAATTATTTTGGACATGAAAAGGTATATAAATTTTATTCGCTGATGCTTTTTCATTCACATCTCTCTTGCATTCAAAATATGGGTTTTAAAAGAAATGATATCAAAATTCGAGGGACACCTTCACATGAATTTAATAGTATTGTTTTAAAATTCAATTTAAATTATCATTGGTTTGTCTTCTAAAGTATATTTACACATGCAAAAAATGCTTATAATTTTCCAATACACTATTAAATATATTACTTTCACTGACCCTATATTATGCATTGAAATATATTTATTTCAATAAATTGATTTATCTTTTGTGCCATGCTATCCAAAATCATAAGTAAAATTTATGTAAATGATTATTTACATTCATAGATGCAATTATTTTGGACATGAAAAGGTATATAAATTTTATTCGCTGATGCTTTTTCATTCACATCTCTCTTGCATTCAAAATATGGGTTTTAAAAGAAATGATATCAAAATTCGAGGGACACCTTCACATGAATTTAATAGTATTGTTTTAAAATTCAATTTAAATTATCATTGGTTTGTCTTCTAAAGTATATTTACACATGCAAAAAATGCTTATAATTTTCCAATACACTATTAAATATATTACTTTCACTGACCCTATATTATGCATTGAAATATATTTATTTCAATAAATTGATTTATCTTTTGTGCCATGCTATCCAAAATCATAAGTAAAATTTATGTAAATGATTATTTACATTCATAGATGCAATTATTTTGGACATGAAAAGGTATATAAATTTTATTCGCTGATGCTTTTTCATTCACATCTCTCTTGCATTCAAAATATGGGTTTTAAAAGAAATGATATCAAAATTCGAGGGACACCTTCACATGAATTTAATAGTATTGTTTTAAAATTCAATTTAAATTATCATTGGTTTGTCTTCTAAAGTATATTTACACATGCAAAAAATGCTTATAATTTTCCAATACACTATTAAATATATTACTTTCACTGACCCTATATTATGCATTGAAATATATTTATTTCAATAAATTGATTTATCTTTTGTGCCATGCTATCCAAAATCATAAGTAAAATTTATGTAAATGATTATTTACATTCATAGATGCAATTATTTTGGACATGAAAAGGTATATAAATTTTATTCGCTGATGCTTTTTCATTCACATCTCTCTTGCATTCAAAATATGGGTTTTAAAAGAAATGATATCAAAATTCGAGGGACACCTTCACATGAATTTAATAGTATTGTTTTAAAATTCAATTTAAATTATCATTGGTTTGTCTTCTAAAGTATATTTACACATGCAAAAAATGCTTATAATTTTCCAATACACTATTAAATATATTACTTTCACTGACCCTATATTATGCATTGAAATATATTTATTTCAATAAATTGATTTATCTTTTGTGCCATGCTATCCAAAATCATAAGTAAAATTTATGTAAATGATTATTTACATTCATAGATGAAATTATTTTGGACATGAAAAGGTATATAAATTTTATTCGCTGATGCTTTTTCATTCACATCTCTCTTGCATTCAAAATATGGGTTTTAAAAGAAATGATATCAAAATTCGAGGGACACCTTCACATGAATTTAATAGTATTGTTTTAAAATTCAATTTAAATTATCATTGGTTTGTCTTCTAAAGTATATTTACACATGCAAAAAATGCTTATAATTTTCCAATACACTATTAAATATATTACTTTCACTGACCCTATATTATGCATTGAAATATATTTATTTCAATAAATTGATTTATCTTTTGTGCCATGCTATCCAAAATCATAAGTAAAATTTATGTAAATGATTATTTACATTCATAGATGCAATTATTTTGGACATGAAAAGGTATATAAATTTTATTCGCTGATGCTTTTTCATTCACATCTCTCTTGCATTCAAAATATGGGTTTTAAAAGAAATGATATCAAAATTCGAGGGACACCTTCACATGAATTTAATAGTATTGTTTTAAAATTCAATTTAAATTATCATTGGTTTGTCTTCTAAAGTATATTTACACATGCAAAAAATGCTTATAATTTTCCAATACACTATTAAATATATTACTTTCACTGACCCTATATTATGCATTGAAATATATTTATTTCAATAAATTGATTTATCTTTTGTGCCATGCTATCCAAAATCATAAGTAAAATTTATGTAAATGATTATTTACATTCATAGATGCAATTATTTTGGACATGAAAAGGTATATAAATTTTATTCGCTGATGCTTTTTCATTCACATCTCTCTTGCATTCAAAATATGGGTTTTAAAAGAAATGATATCAAAATTCGAGGGACACCTTCACATGAATTTAATAGTATTGTTTTAAAATTCAATTTAAATTATCATTGGTTTGTCTTCTAAAGTATATTTACACATGCAAAAAATGCTTATAATTTTCCAATACACTATTAAATATATTACTTTCACTGACCCTATATTATGCATTGAAATATATTTATTTCAATAAATTGATTTATCTTTTGTGCCATGCTATCCAAAATCATAAGTAAAATTTATGTAAATGATTATTTACATTCATAGATGCAATTATTTTGGACATGAAAAGGTATATAAATTTTATTCGCTGATGCTTTTTCATTCACATCTCTCTTGCATTCAAAATATGGGTTTTAAAAGAAATGATATCAAAATTCGAGGGACACCTTCACATGAATTTAATAGTATTGTTTTAAAATTCAATTTAAATTATCATTGGTTTGTCTTCTAAAGTATATTTACACATGCAAAAAATGCTTATAATTTTCCAATACACTATTAAATATATTACTTTCACTGACCCTATATTATGCATTGAAATATATTTATTTCAATAAATTGATTTATCTTTTGTGCCATGCTATCCAAAATCATAAGTAAAATTTATGTAAATGATTATTTACATTCATAGATGCAATTATTTTGGACATGAAAAGGTATATAAATTTTATTCGCTGATGCTTTTTCATTCACATCTCTCTTGCATTCAAAATATGGGTTTTAAAAGAAATGATATCAAAATTCGAGGGACACCTTCACATGAATTTAATAGTATTGTTTTAAAATTCAATTTAAATTATCATTGGTTTGTCTTCTAAAGTATATTTACACATGCAAAAAATGCTTATAATTTTCCAATACACTATTAAATATATTACTTTCACTGACCCTATATTATGCATTGAAATATATTTATTTCAATAAATTGATTTATCTTTTGTGCCATGCTATCCAAAATCATAAGTAAAATTTATGTAAATGATTATTTACATTCATAGATGCAATTATTTTGGACATGAAAAGGTATATAAATTTTATTCGCTGATGCTTTTTCATTCACATCTCTCTTGCATTCAAAATATGGGTTTTAAAAGAAATGATATCAAAATTCGAGGGACACCTTCACATGAATTTAATAGTATTGTTTTAAAATTCAATTTAAATTATCATTGGTTTGTCTTCTAAAGTATATTTACACATGCAAAAAATGCTTATAATTTTCCAATACACTATTAAATATATTACTTTCACTGACCCTATATTATGCATTGAAATATATTTATTTCAATAAATTGATTTATCTTTTGTGCCATGCTATCCAAAATCATAAGTAAAATTTATGTAAATGATTATTTACATTCATAGATGCAATTATTTTGGACATGAAAAGGTATATAAATTTTATTCGCTGATGCTTTTTCATTCACATCTCTCTTGCATTCAAAATATGGGTTTTAAAAGAAATGATATCAAAATTCGAGGGACACCTTCACATGAATTTAATAGTATTGTTTTAAAATTCAATTTAAATTATCATTGGTTTGTCTTCTAAAGTATATTTACACATGCAAAAAATGCTTATAATTTTCCAATACACTATTAAATATATTACTTTCACTGACCCTATATTATGCATTGAAATATATTTATTTCAATAAATTGATTTATCTTTTGTGCCATGCTATCCAAAATCATAAGTAAAATTTATGTAAATGATTATTTACATTCATAGATGCAATTATTTTGGACATGAAAAGGTATATAAATTTTATTCGCTGATGCTTTTTCATTCACATCTCTCTTGCATTCAAAATATGGGTTTTAAAAGAAATGATATCAAAATTCGAGGGACACCTTCACATGAATTTAATAGTATTGTTTTAAAATTCAATTTAAATTATCATTGGTTTGTCTTCTAAAGTATATTTACACATGCAAAAATGCTTATAATTTTCCAATACACTATTAAATATATTACTTTCACTGACCCTATATTATGCATTGAAATATATTTATTTCAATAAATTGATTTATCTTTTGTGCCATGCTATCCAAAATCATAAGTAAAATTTATGTAAATGATTATTTACATTCATAGATGCAATTATTTTGGACATGAAAAGGTATATAAATTTTATTCGCTGATGCTTTTTCATTCACATCTCTCTTGCATTCAAAATATGGGTTTTAAAAGAAATGATATCAAAATTCGAGGGACACCTTCACATGAATTTAATAGTATTGTTTTAAAATTCAATTTAAATTATCATTGGTTTGTCTTCTAAAGTATATTTACACATGCAAAAAATGCTTATAATTTTCCAATACACTATTAAATATATTACTTTCACTGACCCTATATTATGCATTGAAATATATTTATTTCAATAAATTGATTTATCTTTTGTGCCATGCTATCCAAAATCATAAGTAAAATTTATGTAAATGATTATTTACATTCATAGATGCAATTATTTTGGACATGAAAAGGTATATAAATTTTATTCGCTGATGCTTTTTCATTCACATCTCTCTTGCATTCAAAATATGGGTTTTAAAAGAAATGATATCAAAATTCGAGGGACACCTTCACATGAATTTAATAGTATTGTTTTAAAATTCAATTTAAATTATCATTGGTTTGTCTTCTAAAGTATATTTACACATGCAAAAAATGCTTATAATTTTCCAATACACTATTAAATATATTACTTTCACTGACCCTATATTATGCATTGAAATATATTTATTTCAATAAATTGATTTATCTTTTGTGCCATGCTATCCAAAATCATAAGTAAAATTTATGTAAATGATTATTTACATTCATAGATGCAATTATTTTGGACATGAAAAGGTATATAAATTTTATTCGCTGATGCTTTTTCATTCACATCTCTCTTGCATTCAAAATATGGGTTTTAAAAGAAATGATATCAAAATTCGAGGGACACCTTCACATGAATTTAATAGTATTGTTTTAAAATTCAATTTAAATTATCATTGGTTTGTCTTCTAAAGTATATTTACACATGCAAAAAATGCTTATAATTTTCCAATACACTATTAAATATATTACTTTCACTGACCCTATATTATGCATTGAAATATATTTATTTCAATAAATTGATTTATCTTTTGTGCCATGCTATCCAAAATCATAAGTAAAATTTATGTAAATGATTATTTACATTCATAGATGCAATTATTTTGGACATGAAAAGGTATATAAATTTTATTCGCTGATGCTTTTTCATTCACATCTCTCTTGCATTCAAAATATGGGTTTTAAAAGAAATGATATCAAAATTCGAGGGACACCTTCACATGAATTTAATAGTATTGTTTTAAAATTCAATTTAAATTATCATTGGTTTGTCTTCTAAAGTATATTTACACATGCAAAAAATGCTTATAATTTTCCAATACACTATTAAATATATTACTTTCACTGACCCTATATTATGCATTGAAATATATTTATTTCAATAAATTGATTTATCTTTTGTGCCATGCTATCCAAAATCATAAGTAAAATTTATGTAAATGATTATTTACATTCATAGATGCAATTATTTTGGACATGAAAAGGTATATAAATTTTATTCGCTGATGCTTTTTCATTCACATCTCTCTTGCATTCAAAATATGGGTTTTAAAAGAAATGATATCAAAATTCGAGGGACACCTTCACATGAATTTAATAGTATTGTTTTAAAATTCAATTTAAATTATCATTGGTTTGTCTTCTAAAGTATATTTACACATGCAAAAAATGCTTATAATTTTCCAATACACTATTAAATATATTACTTTCACTGACCCTATATTATGCATTGAAATATATTTATTTCAATAAATTGATTTATCTTTTGTGCCATGCTATCCAAAATCATAAGTAAAATTTATGTAAATGATTATTTACATTCATAGATGCAATTATTTTGGACATGAAAAGGTATATAAATTTTATTCGCTGATGCTTTTTCATTCACATCTCTCTTGCATTCAAAATATGGGTTTTAAAAGAAATGATATCAAAATTCGAGGGACACCTTCACATGAATTTAATAGTATTGTTTTAAAATTCAATTTAAATTATCATTGGTTTGTCTTCTAAAGTATATTTACACATGCAAAAAATGCTTATAATTTTCCAATACACTATTAAATATATTACTTTCACTGACCCTATATTATGCATTGAAATATATTTATTTCAATAAATTGATTTATCTTTTGTGCCATGCTATCCAAAATCATAAGTAAAATTTATGTAAATGATTATTTACATTCATAGATGCAATTATTTTGGACATGAAAAGGTATATAAATTTTATTCGCTGATGCTTTTTCATTCACATCTCTCTTGCATTCAAAATATGGGTTTTAAAAGAAATGATATCAAAATTCGAGGGACACCTTCACATGAATTTAATAGTATTGTTTTAAAATTCAATTTAAATTATCATTGGTTTGTCTTCTAAAGTATATTTACACATGCAAAAAATGCTTATAATTTTCCAATACACTATTAAATATATTACTTTCACTGACCCTATATTATGCATTGAAATATATTTATTTCAATAAATTGATTTATCTTTTGTGCCATGCTATCCAAAATCATAAGTAAAATTTATGTAAATGATTATTTACATTCATAGATGCAATTATTTTGGACATGAAAAGGTATATAAATTTTATTCGCTGATGCTTTTTCATTCACATCTCTCTTGCATTCAAAATATGGGTTTTAAAAGAAATGATATCAAAATTCGAGGGACACCTTCACATGAATTTAATAGTATTGTTTTAAAATTCAATTTAAATTATCATTGGTTTGTCTTCTAAAGTATATTTACACATGCAAAAAATGCTTATAATTTTCCAATACACTATTAAATATATTACTTTCACTGACCCTATATTATGCATTGAAATATATTTATTTCAATAAATTGATTTATCTTTTGTGCCATGCTATCCAAAATCATAAGTAAAATTTATGTAAATGATTATTTACATTCATAGATGCAATTATTTTGGACATGAAAAGGTATATAAATTTTATTCGCTGATGCTTTTTCATTCACATCTCTCTTGCATTCAAAATATGGGTTTTAAAAGAAATGATATCAAAATTCGAGGGACACCTTCACATGAATTTAATAGTATTGTTTTAAAATTCAATTTAAATTATCATTGGTTTGTCTTCTAAAGTATATTTACACATGCAAAAAATGCTTATAATTTTCCAATACACTATTAAATATATTACTTTCACTGACCCTATATTATGCATTGAAATATATTTATTTCAATAAATTGATTTATCTTTTGTGCCATGCTATCCAAAATCATAAGTAAAATTTATGTAAATGATTATTTACATTCATAGATGCAATTATTTTGGACATGAAAAGGTATATAAATTTTATTCGCTGATGCTTTTTCATTCACATCTCTCTTGCATTCAAAATATGGGTTTTAAAAGAAATGATATCAAAATTCGAGGGACACCTTCACATGAATTTAATAGTATTGTTTTAAAATTCAATTTAAATTATCATTGGTTTGTCTTCTAAAGTATATTTACACATGCAAAAAATGCTTATAATTTTCCAATACACTATTAAATATATTACTTTCACTGACCCTATATTATGCATTGAAATATATTTATTTCAATAAATTGATTTATCTTTTGTGCCATGCTATCCAAAATCATAAGTAAAATTTATGTAAATGATTATTTACATTCATAGATGCAATTATTTTGGACATGAAAAGGTATATAAATTTTATTCGCTGATGCTTTTTCATTCACATCTCTCTTGCATTCAAAATATGGGTTTTAAAAGAAATGATATCAAAATTCGAGGGACACCTTCACATGAATTTAATAGTATTGTTTTAAAATTCAATTTAAATTATCATTGGTTTGTCTTCTAAAGTATATTTACACATGCAAAAAATGCTTATAATTTTCCAATACACTATTAAATATATTACTTTCACTGACCCTATATTATGCATTGAAATATATTTATTTCAATAAATTGATTTATCTTTTGTGCCATGCTATCCAAAATCATAAGTAAAATTTATGTAAATGATTATTTACATTCATAGATGCAATTATTTTGGACATGAAAAGGTATATAAATTTTATTCGCTGATGCTTTTTCATTCACATCTCTCTTGCATTCAAAATATGGGTTTTAAAAGAAATGATATCAAAATTCGAGGGACACCTTCACATGAATTTAATAGTATTGTTTTAAAATTCAATTTAAATTATCATTGGTTTGTCTTCTAAAGTATATTTACACATGCAAAAAATGCTTATAATTTTCCAATACACTATTAAATATATTACTTTCACTGACCCTATATTATGCATTGAAATATATTTATTTCAATAAATTGATTTATCTTTTGTGCCATGCTATCCAAAATCATAAGTAAAATTTATGTAAATGATTATTTACATTCATAGATGCAATTATTTTGGACATGAAAAGGTATATAAATTTTATTCGCTGATGCTTTTTCATTCACATCTCTCTTGCATTCAAAATATGGGTTTTAAAAGAAATGATATCAAAATTCGAGGGACACCTTCACATGAATTTAATAGTATTGTTTTAAAATTCAATTTAAATTATCATTGGTTTGTCTTCTAAAGTATATTTACACATGCAAAAAATGCTTATAATTTTCCAATACACTATTAAATATATTACTTTCACTGACCCTATATTATGCATTGAAATATATTTATTTCAATAAATTGATTTATCTTTTGTGCCATGCTATCCAAAATCATAAGTAAAATTTATGTAAATGATTATTTACATTCATAGATGCAATTATTTTGGACATGAAAAGGTATATAAATTTTATTCGCTGATGCTTTTTCATTCACATCTCTCTTGCATTCAAAATATGGGTTTTAAAAGAAATGATATCAAAATTCGAGGGACACCTTCACATGAATTTAATAGTATTGTTTTAAAATTCAATTTAAATTATCATTGGTTTGTCTTCTAAAGTATATTTACACATGCAAAAAATGCTTATAATTTTCCAATACACTATTAAATATATTACTTTCACTGACCCTATATTATGCATTGAAATATATTTATTTCAATAAATTGATTTATCTTTTGTGCCATGCTATCCAAAATCATAAGTAAAATTTATGTAAATGATTATTTACATTCATAGATGCAATTATTTTGGACATGAAAAGGTATATAAATTTTATTCGCTGATGCTTTTTCATTCACATCTCTCTTGCATTCAAAATATGGGTTTTAAAAGAAATGATATCAAAATTCGAGGGACACCTTCACATGAATTTAATAGTATTGTTTTAAAATTCAATTTAAATTATCATTGGTTTGTCTTCTAAAGTATATTTACACATGCAAAAAATGCTTATAATTTTCCAATACACTATTAAATATATTACTTTCACTGACCCTATATTATGCATTGAAATATATTTATTTCAATAAATTGATTTATCTTTTGTGCCATGCTATCCAAAATCATAAGTAAAATTTATGTAAATGATTATTTACATTCATAGATGCAATTATTTTGGACATGAAAAGGTATATAAATTTTATTCGCTGATGCTTTTTCATTCACATCTCTCTTGCATTCAAAATATGGGTTTTAAAAGAAATGATATCAAAATTCGAGGGACACCTTCACATGAATTTAATAGTATTGTTTTAAAATTCAATTTAAATTATCATTGGTTTGTCTTCTAAAGTATATTTACACATGCAAAAAATGCTTATAATTTTCCAATACACTATTAAATATATTACTTTCACTGACCCTATATTATGCATTGAAATATATTTATTTCAATAAATTGATTTATCTTTTGTGCCATGCTATCCAAAATCATAAGTAAAATTTATGTAAATGATTATTTACATTCATAGATGCAATTATTTTGGACATGAAAAGGTATATAAATTTTATTCGCTGATGCTTTTTCATTCACATCTCTCTTGCATTCAAAATATGGGTTTTAAAAGAAATGATATAAAAATTCGAGGGACACCTTCACATGAATTTAATAGTATTGTTTTAAAATTCAATTTAAATTATCATTGGTTTGTCTTCTAAAGTATATTTACACATGCAAAAAATGCTTATAATTTTCCAATACACTATTAAATATATTACTTTCACTGACCCTATATTATGCATTGAAATATATTTATTTCAATAAATTGATTTATCTTTTGTGCCATGCTATCCAAAATCATAAGTAAAATTTATGTAAATGATTATTTACATTCATAGATGCAATTATTTTGGACATGAAAAGGTATATAAATTTTATTCGCTGATGCTTTTTCATTCACATCTCTCTTGCATTCAAAATATGGGTTTTAAAAGAAATGATATCAAAATTCGAGGGACACCTTCACATGAATTTAATAGTATTGTTTTAAAATTCAATTTAAATTATCATTGGTTTGTCTTCTAAAGTATATTTACACATGCAAAAAATGCTTATAATTTTCCAATACACTATTAAATATATTACTTTCACTGACCCTATATTATGCATTGAAATATATTTATTTCAATAAATTGATTTATCTTTTGTGCCATGCTATCCAAAATCATAAGTAAAATTTATGTAAATGATTATTTACATTCATAGATGCAATTATTTTGGACATGAAAAGGTATATAAATTTTATTCGCTGATGCTTTTTCATTCACATCTCTCTTGCATTCAAAATATGGGTTTTAAAAGAAATGATATCAAAATTCGAGGGACACCTTCACATGAATTTAATAGTATTGTTTTAAAATTCAATTTAAATTATCATTGGTTTGTCTTCTAAAGTATATTTACACATGCAAAAAATGCTTATAATTTTCCAATACACTATTAAATATATTACTTTCACTGACCCTATATTATGCATTGAAATATATTTATTTCAATAAATTGATTTATCTTTTGTGCCATGCTATCCAAAATCATAAGTAAAATTTATGTAAATGATTATTTACATTCATAGATGCAATTATTTTGGACATGAAAAGGTATATAAATTTTATTCGCTGATGCTTTTTCATTCACATCTCTCTTGCATTCAAAATATGGGTTTTAAAAGAAATGATATCAAAATTCGAGGGACACCTTCACATGAATTTAATAGTATTGTTTTAAAATTCAATTTAAATTATCATTGGTTTGTCTTCTAAAGTATATTTACACATGCAAAAAATGCTTATAATTTTCCAATACACTATTAAATATATTACTTTCACTGACCCTATATTATGCATTGAAATATATTTATTTCAATAAATTGATTTATCTTTTGTGCCATGCTATCCAAAATCATAAGTAAAATTTATGTAAATGATTATTTACATTCATAGATGCAATTATTTTGGACATGAAAAGGTATATAAATTTTATTCGCTGATGCTTTTTCATTCACATCTCTCTTGCATTCAAAATATGGGTTTTAAAAGAAATGATATCAAAATTCGAGGGACACCTTCACATGAATTTAATAGTATTGTTTTAAAATTCAATTTAAATTATCATTGGTTTGTCTTCTAAAGTATATTTACACATGCAAAAAATGCTTATAATTTTCCAATACACTATTAAATATATTACTTTCACTGACCCTATATTATGCATTGAAATATATTTATTTCAATAAATTGATTTATCTTTTGTGCCATGCTATCCAAAATCATAAGTAAAATTTATGTAAATGATTATTTACATTCATAGATGCAATTATTTTGGACATGAAAAGGTATATAAATTTTATTCGCTGATGCTTTTTCATTCACATCTCTCTTGCATTCAAAATATGGGTTTTAAAAGAAATGATATCAAAATTCGAGGGACACCTTCACATGAATTTAATAGTATTGTTTTAAAATTCAATTTAAATTATCATTGGTTTGTCTTCTAAAGTATATTTACACATGCAAAAAATGCTTATAATTTTCCAATACACTATTAAATATATTACTTTCACTGACCCTATATTATGCATTGAAATATATTTATTTCAATAAATTGATTTATCTTTTGTGCCACGCTATCCAAAATCATAAGTAAAATTTATGTAAATGATTATTTACATTCATAGATGCAATTATTTTGGACATGAAAAGGTATATAAATTTTATTCGCTGATGCTTTTTCATTCACATCTCTCTTGCATTCAAAATATGGGTTTTAAAAGAAATGATATCAAAATTCGAGGGACACCTTCACATGAATTTAATAGTATTGTTTTAAAATTCAATTTAAATTATCATTGGTTTGTCTTCTAAAGTATATTTACACATGCAAAAAATGCTTATAATTTTCCAATACACTATTAAATATATTACTTTCACTGACCCTATATTATGCATTGAAATATATTTATTTCAATAAATTGATTTATCTTTTGTGCCACGCTATCCAAAATCATAAGTAAAATTTATGTAAATGATTATTTACATTCATAGATGCAATTATTTTGGACATGAAAAGGTATATAAATTTTATTCGCTGATGCTTTTTCATTCACATCTCTCTTGCATTCAAAATATGGGTTTTAAAAGAAATGATATCAAAATTCGAGGGACACCTTCACATGAATTTAATAGTATTGTTTTAAAATTCAATTTAAATTATCATTGGTTTGTCTTCTAAAGTATATTTACACATGCAAAAAATGCTTATAATTTTCCAATACACTATTAAATATATTACTTTCACTGACCCTATATTATGCATTGAAATATATTTATTTCAATAAATTGATTTATCTTTTGTGCCATGCTATCCAAAATCATAAGTAAAATTTATGTAAATGATTATTTACATTCATAGATGCAATTATTTTGGACATGAAAAGGTATATAAATTTTATTCGCTGATGCTTTTTCATTCACATCTCTCTTGCATTCAAAATATGGGTTTTAAAAGAAATGATATCAAAATTCGAGGGACACCTTCACATGAATTTAATAGTATTGTTTTAAAATTCAATTTAAATTATCATTGGTTTGTCTTCTAAAGTATATTTACACATGCAAAAAATGCTTATAATTTTCCAATACACTATTAAATATATTACTTTCACTGACCCTATATTATGCATTGAAATATATTTATTTCAATAAATTGATTTATCTTTTGTGCCATGCTATCCAAAATCATAAGTAAAATTTATGTAAATGATTATTTACATTCATAGATGCAATTATTTTGGACATGAAAAGGTATATAAATTTTATTCGCTGATGCTTTTTCATTCACATCTCTCTTGCATTCAAAATATGGGTTTTAAAAGAAATGATATCAAAATTCGAGGGACACCTTCACATGAATTTAATAGTATTGTTTTAAAATTCAATTTAAATTATCATTGGTTTGTCTTCTAAAGTATATTTACACATGCAAAAAATGCTTATAATTTTCCAATACACTATTAAATATATTACTTTCACTGACCCTATATTATGCATTGAAATATATTTATTTCAATAAATTGATTTATCTTTTGTGCCATGCTATCCAAAATCATAAGTAAAATTTATGTAAATGATTATTTACATTCATAGATGCAATTATTTTGGACATGAAAAGGTATATAAATTTTATTCGCTGATGCTTTTTCATTCACATCTCTCTTGCATTCAAAATATGGGTTTTAAAAGAAATGATATCAAAATTCGAGGGACACCTTCACATGAATTTAATAGTATTGTTTTAAAATTCAATTTAAATTATCATTGGTTTGTCTTCTAAAGTATATTTACACATGCAAAAAATGCTTATAATTTTCCAATACACTATTAAATATATTACTTTCACTGACCCTATATTATGCATTGAAATATATTTATTTCAATAAATTGATTTATCTTTTGTGCCATGCTATCCAAAATCATAAGTAAAATTTATGTAAATGATTATTTACATTCATAGATGCAA
The DNA here is from genome assembly GCA_963931845.1 of Maratus michaelseni. Taxonomy (NCBI): domain Eukaryota; kingdom Metazoa; phylum Arthropoda; class Arachnida; order Araneae; family Salticidae; genus Maratus; species Maratus michaelseni. Next base: position 29,053 of record CAWVPG010000249.1, on the reverse strand, counting down.
TTATTTTGGACATGAAAAGGTATATAAATTTTATTCGCTGATGCTTTTTCATTCACATCTCTCTTGCATTCAAAATATGGGTTTTAAAAGAAATGATATCAAAATTCGAGGGACACCTTCACATGAATTTAATAGTATTGTTTTAAAATTCAATTTAAATTATCATTGGTTTGTCTTCTAAAGTATATTTACACATGCAAAAAATGCTTATAATTTTCCAATACACTATTAAATATATTACTTTCACTGACCCTATATTATGCATTGAAATATATTTATTTCAATAAATTGATTTATCTTTTGTGCCATGCTATCCAAAATCATAAGTAAAATTTATGTAAATGATTATTTACATTCATAGATGAAATTATTTTGGACATGAAAAGGTATATAAATTTTATTCGCTGATGCTTTTTCATTCACATCTCTCTTGCATTCAAAATATGGGTTTTAAAAGAAATGATATCAAAATTCGAGGGACACCTTCACATGAATTTAATAGTATTGTTTTAAAATTCAATTTAAATTATCATTGGTTTGTCTTCTAAAGTATATTTACACATGCAAAAAATGCTTATAATTTTCCAATACACTATTAAATATATTACTTTCACTGACCCTATATTATGCATTGAAATATATTTATTTCAATAAATTGATTTATCTTTTGTGCCATGCTATCCAAAATCATAAGTAAAATTTATGTAAATGATTATTTACATTCATAGATGCAATTATTTTGGACATGAAAAGGTATATAAATTTTATTCGCTGATGCTTTTTCATTCACATCTCTCTTGCATTCAAAATATGGGTTTTAAAAGAAATGATATCAAAATTCGAGGGACACCTTCACATGAATTTAATAGTATTGTTTTAAAATTCAATTTAAATTATCATTGGTTTGTCTTCTAAAGTATATTTACACATGCAAAAAATGCTTATAATTTTCCAATACACTATTAAATATATTACTTTCACTGACCCTATATTATGCATTGAAATATATTTATTTCAATAAATTGATTTATCTTTTGTGCCATGCTATCCAAAATCATAAGTAAAATTTATGTAAATGATTATTTACATTCATAGATGCAATTATTTTGGACATGAAAAGGTATATAAATTTTATTCGCTGATGCTTTTTCATTCACATCTCTCTTGCATTCAAAATATGGGTTTTAAAAGAAATGATATCAAAATTCGAGGGACACCTTCACATGAATTTAATAGTATTGTTTTAAAATTCAATTTAAATTATCATTGGTTTGTCTTCTAAAGTATATTTACACATGCAAAAAATGCTTATAATTTTCCAATACACTATTAAATATATTACTTTCACTGACCCTATATTATGCATTGAAATATATTTATTTCAATAAATTGATTTATCTTTTGTGCCATGCTATCCAAAATCATAAGTAAAATTTATGTAAATGATTATTTACATTCATAGATGCAATTATTTTGGACATGAAAAGGTATATAAATTTTATTCGCTGATGCTTTTTCATTCACATCTCTCTTGCATTCAAAATATGGGTTTTAAAAGAAATGATATCAAAATTCGAGGGACACCTTCACATGAATTTAATAGTATTGTTTTAAAATTCAATTTAAATTATCATTGGTTTGTCTTCTAAAGTATATTTACACATGCAAAAAATGCTTATAATTTTCCAATACACTATTAAATATATTACTTTCACTGACCCTATATTATGCATTGAAATATATTTATTTCAATAAATTGATTTATCTTTTGTGCCATGCTATCCAAAATCATAAGTAAAATTTATGTAAATGATTATTTACATTCATAGATGCAATTATTTTGGACATGAAAAGGTATATAAATTTTATTCGCTGATGCTTTTTCATTCACATCTCTCTTGCATTCAAAATATGGGTTTTAAAAGAAATGATATCAAAATTCGAGGGACACCTTCACATGAATTTAATAGTATTGTTTTAAAATTCAATTTAAATTATCATTGGTTTGTCTTCTAAAGTATATTTACACATGCAAAAAATGCTTATAATTTTCCAATACACTATTAAATATATTACTTTCACTGACCCTATATTATGCATTGAAATATATTTATTTCAATAAATTGATTTATCTTTTGTGCCATGCTATCCAAAATCATAAGTAAAATTTATGTAAATGATTATTTACATTCATAGATGCAATTATTTTGGACATGAAAAGGTATATAAATTTTATTCGCTGATGCTTTTTCATTCACATCTCTCTTGCATTCAAAATATGGGTTTTAAAAGAAATGATATCAAAATTCGAGGGACACCTTCACATGAATTTAATAGTATTGTTTTAAAATTCAATTTAAATTATCATTGGTTTGTCTTCTAAAGTATATTTACACATGCAAAAAATGCTTATAATTTTCCAATACACTATTAAATATATTACTTTCACTGACCCTATATTATGCATTGAAATATATTTATTTCAATAAATTGATTTATCTTTTGTGCCATGCTATCCAAAATCATAAGTAAAATTTATGTAAATGATTATTTACATTCATAGATGCAATTATTTTGGACATGAAAAGGTATATAAATTTTATTCGCTGATGCTTTTTCATTCACATCTCTCTTGCATTCAAAATATGGGTTTTAAAAGAAATGATATCAAAATTCGAGGGACACCTTCACATGAATTTAATAGTATTGTTTTAAAATTCAATTTAAATTATCATTGGTTTGTCTTCTAAAGTATATTTACACATGCAAAAAATGCTTATAATTTTCCAATACACTATTAAATATATTACTTTCACTGACCCTATATTATGCATTGAAATATATTTATTTCAATAAATTGATTTATCTTTTGTGCCATGCTATCCAAAATCATAAGTAAAATTTATGTAAATGATTATTTACATTCATAGATGCAATTATTTTGGACATGAAAAGGTATATAAATTTTATTCGCTGATGCTTTTTCATTCACATCTCTCTTGCATTCAAAATATGGGTTTTAAAAGAAATGATATCAAAATTCGAGGGACACCTTCACATGAATTTAATAGTATTGTTTTAAAATTCAATTTAAATTATCATTGGTTTGTCTTCTAAAGTATATTTACACATGCAAAAAATGCTTATAATTTTCCAATACACTATTAAATATATTACTTTCACTGACCCTATATTATGCATTGAAATATATTTATTTCAATAAATTGATTTATCTTTTGTGCCATGCTATCCAAAATCATAAGTAAAATTTATGTAAATGATTATTTACATTCATAGATGCAATTATTTTGGACATGAAAAGGTATATAAATTTTATTCGCTGATGCTTTTTCATTCACATCTCTCTTGCATTCAAAATATGGGTTTTAAAAGAAATGATATCAAAATTCGAGGGACACCTTCACATGAATTTAATAGTATTGTTTTAAAATTCAATTTAAATTATCATTGGTTTGTCTTCTAAAGTATATTTACACATGCAAAAAATGCTTATAATTTTCCAATACACTATTAAATATATTACTTTCACTGACCCTATATTATGCATTGAAATATATTTATTTCAATAAATTGATTTATCTTTTGTGCCATGCTATCCAAAATCATAAGTAAAATTTATGTAAATGATTATTTACATTCATAGATGCAATTATTTTGGACATGAAAAGGTATATAAATTTTATTCGCTGATGCTTTTTCATTCACATCTCTCTTGCATTCAAAATATGGGTTTTAAAAGAAATGATATCAAAATTCGAGGGACACCTTCACATGAATTTAATAGTATTGTTTTAAAATTCAATTTAAATTATCATTGGTTTGTCTTCTAAAGTATATTTACACATGCAAAAAATGCTTATAATTTTCCAATACACTATTAAATATATTACTTTCACTGACCCTATATTATGCATTGAAATATATTTATTTCAATAAATTGATTTATCTTTTGTGCCATGCTATCCAAAATCATAAGTAAAATTTATGTAAATGATTATTTACATTCATAGATGCAATTATTTTGGACATGAAAAGGTATATAAATTTTATTCGCTGATGCTTTTTCATTCACATCTCTCTTGCATTCAAAATATGGGTTTTAAAAGAAATGATATCAAAATTCGAGGGACACCTTCACATGAATTTAATAGTATTGTTTTAAAATTCAATTTAAATTATCATTGGTTTGTCTTCTAAAGTATATTTACACATGCAAAAAATGCTTATAATTTTCCAATACACTATTAAATATATTACTTTCACTGACCCTATATTATGCATTGAAATATATTTATTTCAATAAATTGATTTATCTTTTGTGCCATGCTATCCAAAATCATAAGTAAAATTTATGTAAATGATTATTTACATTCATAGATGCAATTATTTTGGACATGAAAAGGTATATAAATTTTATTCGCTGATGCTTTTTCATTCACATCTCTCTTGCATTCAAAATATGGGTTTTAAAAGAAATGATATCAAAATTCGAGGGACACCTTCACATGAATTTAATAGTATTGTTTTAAAATTCAATTTAAATTATCATTGGTTTGTCTTCTAAAGTATATTTACACATGCAAAAAATGCTTATAATTTTCCAATACACTATTAAATATATTACTTTCACTGACCCTATATTATGCATTGAAATATATTTATTTCAATAAATTGATTTATCTTTTGTGCCATGCTATCCAAAATCATAAGTAAAATTTATGTAAATGATTATTTACATTCATAGATGCAATTATTTTGGACATGAAAAGGTATATAAATTTTATTCGCTGATGCTTTTTCATTCACATCTCTCTTGCATTCAAAATATGGGTTTTAAAAGAAATGATATCAAAATTCGAGGGACACCTTCACATGAATTTAATAGTATTGTTTTAAAATTCAATTTAAATTATCATTGGTTTGTCTTCTAAAGTATATTTACACATGCAAAAAATGCTTATAATTTTCCAATACACTATTAAATATATTACTTTCACTGACCCTATATTATGCATTGAAATATATTTATTTCAATAAATTGATTTATCTTTTGTGCCATGCTATCCAAAATCATAAGTAAAATTTATGTAAATGATTATTTACATTCATAGATGCAATTATTTTGGACATGAAAAGGTATATAAATTTTATTCGCTGATGCTTTTTCATTCACATCTCTCTTGCATTCAAAATATGGGTTTTAAAAGAAATGATATCAAAATTCGAGGGACACCTTCACATGAATTTAATAGTATTGTTTTAAAATTCAATTTAAATTATCATTGGTTTGTCTTCTAAAGTATATTTACACATGCAAAAAATGCTTATAATTTTCCAATACACTATTAAATATATTACTTTCACTGACCCTATATTATGCATTGAAATATATTTATTTCAATAAATTGATTTATCTTTTGTGCCATGCTATCCAAAATCATAAGTAAAATTTATGTAAATGATTATTTACATTCATAGATGCAATTATTTTGGACATGAAAAGGTATATAAATTTTATTCGCTGATGCTTTTTCATTCACATCTCTCTTGCATTCAAAATATGGGTTTTAAAAGAAATGATATCAAAATTCGAGGGACACCTTCACATGAATTTAATAGTATTGTTTTAAAATTCAATTTAAATTATCATTGGTTTGTCTTCTAAAGTATATTTACACATGCAAAAAATGCTTATAATTTTCCAATACACTATTAAATATATTACTTTCACTGACCCTATATTATGCATTGAAATATATTTATTTCAATAAATTGATTTATCTTTTGTGCCATGCTATCCAAAATCATAAGTAAAATTTATGTAAATGATTATTTACATTCATAGATGCAATTATTTTGGACATGAAAAGGTATATAAATTTTATTCGCTGATGCTTTTTCATTCACATCTCTCTTGCATTCAAAATATGGGTTTTAAAAGAAATGATATCAAAATTCGAGGGACACCTTCACATGAATTTAATAGTATTGTTTTAAAATTCAATTTAAATTATCATTGGTTTGTCTTCTAAAGTATATTTACACATGCAAAAAATGCTTATAATTTTCCAATACACTATTAAATATATTACTTTCACTGACCCTATATTATGCATTGAAATATATTTATTTCAATAAATTGATTTATCTTTTGTGCCATGCTATCCAAAATCATAAGTAAAATTTATGTAAATGATTATTTACATTCATAGATGCAATTATTTTGGACATGAAAAGGTATATAAATTTTATTCGCTGATGCTTTTTCATTCACATCTCTCTTGCATTCAAAATATGGGTTTTAAAAGAAATGATATCAAAATTCGAGGGACACCTTCACATGAATTTAATAGTATTGTTTTAAAATTCAATTTAAATTATCATTGGTTTGTCTTCTAAAGTATATTTACACATGCAAAAAATGCTTATAATTTTCCAATACACTATTAAATATATTACTTTCACTGACCCTATATTATGCATTGAAATATATTTATTTCAATAAATTGATTTATCTTTTGTGCCATGCTATCCAAAATCATAAGTAAAATTTATGTAAATGATTATTTACATTCATAGATGCAATTATTTTGGACATGAAAAGGTATATAAATTTTATTCGCTGATGCTTTTTCATTCACATCTCTCTTGCATTCAAAATATGGGTTTTAAAAGAAATGATATCAAAATTCGAGGGACACCTTCACATGAATTTAATAGTATTGTTTTAAAATTCAATTTAAATTATCATTGGTTTGTCTTCTAAAGTATATTTACACATGCAAAAAATGCTTATAATTTTCCAATACACTATTAAATATATTACTTTCACTGACCCTATATTATGCATTGAAATATATTTATTTCAATAAATTGATTTATCTTTTGTGCCATGCTATCCAAAATCATAAGTAAAATTTATGTAAATGATTATTTACATTCATAGATGCAATTATTTTGGACATGAAAAGGTATATAAATTTTATTCGCTGATGCTTTTTCATTCACATCTCTCTTGCATTCAAAATATGGGTTTTAAAAGAAATGATATCAAAATTCGAGGGACACCTTCACATGAATTTAATAGTATTGTTTTAAAATTCAATTTAAATTATCATTGGTTTGTCTTCTAAAGTATATTTACACATGCAAAAAATGCTTATAATTTTCCAATACACTATTAAATATATTACTTTCACTGACCCTATATTATGCATTGAAATATATTTATTTCAATAAATTGATTTATCTTTTGTGCCATGCTATCCAAAATCATAAGTAAAATTTATGTAAATGATTATTTACATTCATAGATGCAATTATTTTGGACATGAAAAGGTATATAAATTTTATTCGCTGATGCTTTTTCATTCACATCTCTCTTGCATTCAAAATATGGGTTTTAAAAGAAATGATATCAAAATTCGAGGGACACCTTCACATGAATTTAATAGTATTGTTTTAAAATTCAATTTAAATTATCATTGGTTTGTCTTCTAAAGTATATTTACACATGCAAAAAATGCTTATAATTTTCCAATACACTATTAAATATATTACTTTCACTGACCCTATATTATGCATTGAAATATATTTATTTCAATAAATTGATTTATCTTTTGTGCCATGCTATCCAAAATCATAAGTAAAATTTATGTAAATGATTATTTACATTCATAGATGCAATTATTTTGGACATGAAAAGGTATATAAATTTTATTCGCTGATGCTTTTTCATTCACATCTCTCTTGCATTCAAAATATGGGTTTTAAAAGAAATGATATCAAAATTCGAGGGACACCTTCACATGAATTTAATAGTATTGTTTTAAAATTCAATTTAAATTATCATTGGTTTGTCTTCTAAAGTATATTTACACATGCAAAAAATGCTTATAATTTTCCAATACACTATTAAATATATTACTTTCACTGACCCTATATTATGCATTGAAATATATTTATTTCAATAAATTGATTTATCTTTTGTGCCATGCTATCCAAAATCATAAGTAAAATTTATGTAAATGATTATTTACATTCATAGATGCAATTATTTTGGACATGAAAAGGTATATAAATTTTATTCGCTGATGCTTTTTCATTCACATCTCTCTTGCATTCAAAATATGGGTTTTAAAAGAAATGATATCAAAATTCGAGGGACACCTTCACATGAATTTAATAGTATTGTTTTAAAATTCAATTTAAATTATCATTGGTTTGTCTTCTAAAGTATATTTACACATGCAAAAAATGCTTATAATTTTCCAATACACTATTAAATATATTACTTTCACTGACCCTATATTATGCATTGAAATATATTTATTTCAATAAATTGATTTATCTTTTGTGCCATGCTATCCAAAATCATAAGTAAAATTTATGTAAATGATTATTTACATTCATAGATGCAATTATTTTGGACATGAAAAGGTATATAAATTTTATTCGCTGATGCTTTTTCATTCACATCTCTCTTGCATTCAAAATATGGGTTTTAAAAGAAATGATATCAAAATTCGAGGGACACCTTCACATGAATTTAATAGTATTGTTTTAAAATTCAATTTAAATTATCATTGGTTTGTCTTCTAAAGTATATTTACACATGCAAAAAATGCTTATAATTTTCCAATACACTATTAAATATATTACTTTCACTGACCCTATATTATGCATTGAAATATATTTATTTCAATAAATTGATTTATCTTTTGTGCCATGCTATCCAAAATCATAAGTAAAATTTATGTAAATGATTATTTACATTCATAGATGCAATTATTTTGGACATGAAAAGGTATATAAATTTTATTCGCTGATGCTTTTTCATTCACATCTCTCTTGCATTCAAAATATGGGTTTTAAAAGAAATGATATCAAAATTCGAGGGACACCTTCACATGAATTTAATAGTATTGTTTTAAAATTCAATTTAAATTATCATTGGTTTGTCTTCTAAAGTATATTTACACATGCAAAAAATGCTTATAATTTTCCAATACACTATTAAATATATTACTTTCACTGACCCTATATTATGCATTGAAATATATTTATTTCAATAAATTGATTTATCTTTTGTGCCATGCTATCCAAAATCATAAGTAAAATTTATGTAAATGATTATTTACATTCATAGATGCAATTATTTTGGACATGAAAAGGTATATAAATTTTATTCGCTGATGCTTTTTCATTCACATCTCTCTTGCATTCAAAATATGGGTTTTAAAAGAAATGATATCAAAATTCGAGGGACACCTTCACATGAATTTAATAGTATTGTTTTAAAATTCAATTTAAATTATCATTGGTTTGTCTTCTAAAGTATATTTACACATGCAAAAAATGCTTATAATTTTCCAATACACTATTAAATATATTACTTTCACTGACCCTATATTATGCATTGAAATATATTTATTTCAATAAATTGATTTATCTTTTGTGCCATGCTATCCAAAATCATAAGTAAAATTTATGTAAATGATTATTTACATTCATAGATGCAATTATTTTGGACATGAAAAGGTATATAAATTTTATTCGCTGATGCTTTTTCATTCACATCTCTCTTGCATTCAAAATATGGGTTTTAAAAGAAATGATATCAAAATTCGAGGGACACCTTCACATGAATTTAATAGTATTGTTTTAAAATTCAATTTAAATTATCATTGGTTTGTCTTCTAAAGTATATTTACACATGCAAAAAATGCTTATAATTTTCCAATACACTATTAAATATATTACTTTCACTGACCCTATATTATGCATTGAAATATATTTATTTCAATAAATTGATTTATCTTTTGTGCCATGCTATCCAAAATCATAAGTAAAATTTATGTAAATGATTATTTACATTCATAGATGCAATTATTTTGGACATGAAAAGGTATATAAATTTTATTCGCTGATGCTTTTTCATTCACATCTCTCTTGCATTCAAAATATGGGTTTTAAAAGAAATGATATCAAAATTCGAGGGACACCTTCACATGAATTTAATAGTATTGTTTTAAAATTCAATTTAAATTATCATTGGTTTGTCTTCTAAAGTATATTTACACATGCAAAAAATGCTTATAATTTTCCAATACACTATTAAATATATTACTTTCACTGACCCTATATTATGCATTGAAATATATTTATTTCAATAAATTGATTTATCTTTTGTGCCATGCTATCCAAAATCATAAGTAAAATTTATGTAAATGATTATTTACATTCATAGATGCAATTATTTTGGACATGAAAAGGTATATAAATTTTATTCGCTGATGCTTTTTCATTCACATCTCTCTTGCATTCAAAATATGGGTTTTAAAAGAAATGATATCAAAATTCGAGGGACACCTTCACATGAATTTAATAGTATTGTTTTAAAATTCAATTTAAATTATCATTGGTTTGTCTTCTAAAGTATATTTACACATGCAAAAAATGCTTATAATTTTCCAATACACTATTAAATATATTACTTTCACTGACCCTATATTATGCATTGAAATATATTTATTTCAATAAATTGATTTATCTTTTGTGCCATGCTATCCAAAATCATAAGTAAAATTTATGTAAATGATTATTTACATTCATAGATGCAATTATTTTGGACATGAAAAGGTATATAAATTTTATTCGCTGATGCTTTTTCATTCACATCTCTCTTGCATTCAAAATATGGGTTTTAAAAGAAATGATATCAAAATTCGAGGGACACCTTCACATGAATTTAATAGTATTGTTTTAAAATTCAATTTAAATTATCATTGGTTTGTCTTCTAAAGTATATTTACACATGCAAAAAATGCTTATAATTTTCCAATACACTATTAAATATATTACTTTCACTGACCCTATATTATGCGAAATAATATATTTATTTCAATAAATTGATTTATCTTTTGTGCCATGCTATCCAAAATCATAAGTAAAATTTATGTAAATGATTATTTACATTCATAGATGCAATTATTTTGGACATGAAAAGGTATATAAATTTTATTCGCTGATGCTTTTTCATTCACATCTCTCTTGCATTCAAAATATGGGTTTTAAAAGAAATGATATCAAAATTCGAGGGACACCTTCACATGAATTTAATAGTATTGTTTTAAAATTCAATTTAAATTATCATTGGTTTGTCTTCTAAAGTATATTTACACATGCAAAAAATGCTTATAATTTTCCAATACACTATTAAATATATTACTTTCACTGACCCTATATTATGCATTGAAATATATTTATTTCAATAAATTGATTTATCTTTTGTGCCATGCTATCCAAAATCATAAGTAAAATTTATGTAAATGATTATTTACATTCATAGATGCAATTATTTTGGACATGAAAAGGTATATAAATTTTATTCGCTGATGCTTTTTCATTCACATCTCTCTTGCATTCAAAATATGGGTTTTAAAAGAAATGATATCAAAATTCGAGGGACACCTTCACATGAATTTAATAGTATTGTTTTAAAATTCAATTTAAATTATCATTGGTTTGTCTTCTAAAGTATATTTACACATGCAAAAAATGCTTATAATTTTCCAATACACTATTAAATATATTACTTTCACTGACCCTATATTATGCATTGAAATATATTTATTTCAATAAATTGATTTATCTTTTGTGCCATGCTATCCAAAATCATAAGTAAAATTTATGTAAATGATTATTTACATTCATAGATGCAATTATTTTGGACATGAAAAGGTATATAAATTTTATTCGCTGATGCTTTTTCATTCACATCTCTCTTGCATTCAAAATATGGGTTTTAAAAGAAATGATATCAAAATTCGAGGGACACCTTCACATGAATTTAATAGTATTGTTTTAAAATTCAATTTAAATTATCATTGGTTTGTCTTCTAAAGTATATTTACACATGCAAAAAATGCTTATAATTTTCCAATACACTATTAAATATATTACTTTCACTGACCCTATATTATGCATTGAAATATATTTATTTCAATAAATTGATTTATCTTTTGTGCCATGCTATCCAAAATCATAAGTAAAATTTATGTAAATGATTATTTACATTCATAGATGCAATTATTTTGGACATGAAAAGGTATATAAATTTTATTCGCTGATGCTTTTTCATTCACATCTCTCTTGCATTCAAAATATGGGTTTTAAAAGAAATGATATCAAAATTCGAGGGACACCTTCACATGAATTTAATAGTATTGTTTTAAAATTCAATTTAAATTATCATTGGTTTGTCTTCTAAAGTATATTTACACATGCAAAAAATGCTTATAATTTTCCAATACACTATTAAATATATTACTTTCACTGACCCTATATTATGCATTGAAATATATTTATTTCAATAAATTGATTTATCTTTTGTGCCATGCTATCCAAAATCATAAGTAAAATTTATGTAAATGATTATTTACATTCATAGATGCAATTATTTTGGACATGAAAAGGTATATAAATTTTATTCGCTGATGCTTTTTCATTCACATCTCTCTTGCATTCAAAATATGGGTTTTAAAAGAAATGATATCAAAATTCGAGGGACACCTTCACATGAATTTAATAGTATTGTTTTAAAATTCAATTTAAATTATCATTGGTTTGTCTTCTAAAGTATATTTACACATGCAAAAAATGCTTATAATTTTCCAATACACTATTAAATATATTACTTTCACTGACCCTATATTATGCATTGAAATATATTTATTTCAATAAATTGATTTATCTTTTGTGCCATGCTATCCAAAATCATAAGTAAAATTTATGTAAATGATTATTTACATTCATAGATGCAATTATTTTGGACATGAAAAGGTATATAAATTTTATTCGCTGATGCTTTTTCATTCACATCTCTCTTGCATTCAAAATATGGGTTTTAAAAGAAATGATATCAAAATTCGAGGGACACCTTCACATGAATTTAATAGTATTGTTTTAAAATTCAATTTAAATTATCATTGGTTTGTCTTCTAAAGTATATTTACACATGCAAAAAATGCTTATAATTTTCCAATACACTATTAAATATATTACTTTCACTGACCATATATTATGCATTGAAATATATTTATTTCAATAAATTGATTTATCTTTTGTGCCATGCTATCCAAAATCATAAGTAAAATTTATGTAAATGATTATTTACATTCATAGATGCAATTATTTTGGACATGAAAAGGTATATAAATTTTATTCGCTGATGCTTTTTCATTCACATCTCTCTTGCATTCAAAATATGGGTTTTAAAAGAAATGATATCAAAATTCGAGGGACACCTTCACATGAATTTAATAGTATTGTTTTAAAATTCAATTCAAATTATCATTGGTTTGTCTTCTAAAGTATATTTACACATGCAAAAAATGCTTATAATTTTCCAATACACTATTAAATATATTACTTTCACTGACCCTATATTATGCATTGAAATATATTTATTTCAATAAATTGATTTATCTTTTGTGCCATGCTATCCAAAATCATAAGTAAAATTTATGTAAATGATTATTTACATTCATAGATGCAATTATTTTGGACATGAAAAGGTATATAAATTTTATTCGCTGATGCTTTTTCATTCACATCTCTCTTGCATTCAAAATATGGGTTTTAAAAGAAATGATATCAAAATTCGAGGGACACCTTCACATGAATTTAATAGTATTGTTTTAAAATTCAATTTAAATTATCATTGGTTTGTCTTCTAAAGTATATTTACACATGCAAAAAATGCTTATAATTTTCCAATACACTATTAAATATATTACTTTCACTGACCCTATATTATGCATTGAAATATATTTATTTCAATAAATTGATTTATCTTTTGTGCCATGCTATCCAAAATCGTAAGTAAAATTTATGTAAATGATTATTTACATTCATAGATGCAATTATTTTGGACATGAAAAGGTATATAAATTTTATTCGCTGATGCTTTTTCATTCACATCTCTCTTGCATTCAAAATATGGGTTTTAAAAGAAATGATATCAAAATTCGAGGGACACCTTCACATGAATTTAATAGTATTGTTTTAAAATTCAATTTAAATTATCATTGGTTTGTTTTCTAAAGTATATTTACACATGCAAAAAATGCTTATAATTTTCCAATACACTATTAAATATATTACTTTCACTGACCCTATATTATGCATTGAAATATATTTATTTCAATAAATTGATTTATCTTTTGTGCCATGCTATCCAAAATCATAAGTAAAATTTATGTAAATGATTATTTACATTCATAGATGCAATTATTTTGGACATGAAAAGGTATATAAATTTTATTCGCTGATGCTTTTTCATTCACATCTCTCTTGCATTCAAAATATGGGTTTTAAAAGAAATGATATCAAAATTCGAGGGACACCTTCACATGAATTTAATAGTATTGTTTTAAAATTCAATTTAAATTATCATTGGTTTGTCTTCTAAAGTATATTTACACATGCAAAAAATGCTTATAATTTTCCAATACACTATTAAATATATTACTTTCACTGACCCTATATTATGCATTGAAATATATTTATTTCAATAAATTGATTTATCTTTTGTGCCATGCTATCCAAAATCATAAGTAAAATTTATGTAAATGATTATTTACATTCATAGATGCAATTATTTTGGACATGAAAAGGTATATAAATTTTATTCGCTGATGCTTTTTCATTCACATCTCTCTTGCATTCAAAATATGGGTTTTAAAAGAAATGATATCAAAATTCGAGGGACACCTTCACATGAATTTAATAGTATTGTTTTAAAATTCAATTTAAATTATCATTGGTTTGTCTTCTAAAGTATATTTACACATGCAAAAAATGCTTATAATTTTCCAATACACTATTAAATATATTACTTTCACTGACCCTATATTATGCATTGAAATATATTTATTTCAATAAATTGATTTATCTTTTGTGCCATGCTATCCAAAATCATAAGTAAAATTTATGTAAATGATTATTTACATTCATAGATGCAATTATTTTGGACATGAAAAGGTATATAAATTTTATTCGCTGATGCTTTTTCATTCACATCTCTCTTGCATTCAAAATATGGGTTTTAAAATAAATGATATCAAAATTCGAGGGACACCTTCACATGAATTTAATAGTATTGTTTTAAAATTCAATTTAAATTATCATTGGTTTGTCTTCTAAAGTATATTTACACATGCAAAAAATGCTTATAATTTTCCAATACACTATTAAATATATTACTTTCACTGACCCTATATTATGCATTGAAATATATTTATTTCAATAAATTGATTTATCTTTTGTGCCATGCTATCCAAAATCATAAGTAAAATTTATGTAAATGATTATTTACATTCATAGATGCAATTATTTTGGACATGAAAAGGTATATAAATTTTATTCGCTGATGCTTTTTCATTCACATCTCTCTTGCATTCAAAATATGGGTTTTAAAAGAAATGATATCAAAATTCGAGGGACACCTTCACATGAATTTAATAGTATTGTTTTAAAATTCAATTTAAATTATCATTGGTTTGTCTTCTAAAGTATATTTACACATGCAAAAAATGCTTAAAATTTTCCAATACACTATTAAATATATTACTTTCACTGACCCTATATTATGCATTGAAATATATTTATTTCAATAAATTGATTTATCTTTTGTGCCATGCTATCCAAAATCATAAGTAAAATTTATGTAAATGATTATTTACATTCATAGATGCAATTATTTTGGACATGAAAAGGTATATAAATTTTATTCGCTGATGCTTTTTCATTCACATCTCTCTTGCATTCAAAATATGGGTTTTAAAAGAAATGATATCAAAATTCGAGGGACACCTTCACATGAATTTAATAGTATTGTTTTAAAATTCAATTTAAATTATCATTGGTTTGTCTTCTAAAGTATATTTACACATGCAAAAAATGCTTATAATTTTCCAATACACTATTAAATATATTACTTTCACTGACCCTATATTATGCATTGAAATATATTTATTTCAATAAATTGATTTATCTTTTGTGCCATGCTATCCAAAATCATAAGTAAAATTTATGTAAATGATTATTTACATTCATAGATGCAATTATTTTGGACATGAAAAGGTATATAAATTTTATTCGCTGATGCTTTTTCATTCACATCTCTCTTGCATTCAAAATATGGGTTTTAAAAGAAATGATATCAAAATTCGAGGGACACCTTCACATGAATTTAATAGTATTGTTTTAAAATTCAATTTAAATTATCATTGGTTTGTCTTCTAAAGTATATTTACACATGCAAAAAATGCTTATAATTTTCCAATACACTATTAAATATATTACTTTCACTGACCCTATATTATGCATTGAAATATATTTATTTCAATAAATTGATTTATCTTTTGTGCCATGCTATCCAAAATCATAAGTAAAATTTATGTAAATGATTATTTACATTCATAGATGCAATTATTTTGGACATGAAAAGGTATATAAATTTTATTCGCTGATGCTTTTTCATTCACATCTCTCTTGCATTCAAAATATGGGTTTTAAAAGAAATGATATCAAAATTCGAGGGACACCTTCACATGAATTTAATAGTATTGTTTTAAAATTCAATTTAAATTATCATTGGTTTGTCTTCTAAAGTATATTTACACATGCAAAAAATGCTTATAATTTTCCAATACACTATTAAATATATTACTTTCACTGACCCTATATTATGCATTGAAATATATTTATTTCAATAAATTGATTTATCTTTTGTGCCATGCTATCCAAAATCATAAGTAAAATTTATGTAAATGATTATTTACATTCATAGATGCAATTATTTTGGACATGAAAAGGTATATAAATTTTATTCGCTGATGCTTTTTCATTCACATCTCTCTTGCATTCAAAATATGGGTTTTAAAAGAAATGATATCAAAATTCGAGGGACACCTTCACATGAATTTAATAGTATTGTTTTAAAATTCAATTTAAATTATCATTGGTTTGTCTTCTAAAGTATATTTACACATGCAAAAAATGCTTATAATTTTCCAATACACTATTAAATATATTACTTTCACTGACCCTATATTATGCATTGAAATATATTTATTTCAATAAATTGATTTATCTTTTGTGCCATGCTATCCAAAATCGTAAGTAAAATTTATGTAAATGATTATTTACATTCATAGATGCAATTATTTTGGACATGAAAAGGTATATAAATTTTATTCGCTGATGCTTTTTCATTCACATCTCTCTTGCATTCAAAATATGGGTTTTAAAAGAAATGATATCAAAATTCGAGGGACACCTTCACATGAATTTAATAGTATTGTTTTAAAATTCAATTTAAATTATCATTGGTTTGTCTTCTAAAGTATATTTACACATGCAAAAAATGCTTATAATTTTCCAATACACTATTAAATATATTACTTTCACTGACCCTATATTATGCATTGAAATATATTTATTTCAATAAATTGATTTATCTTTTGTGCCATGCTATCCAAAATCATAAGTAAAATTTATGTAAATGATTATTTATATTCATAGATGCAATTATTTTGGACATGAAAAGGTCTATAAATTTTA
The DNA here is from genome assembly GCA_963931845.1 of Maratus michaelseni. Taxonomy (NCBI): domain Eukaryota; kingdom Metazoa; phylum Arthropoda; class Arachnida; order Araneae; family Salticidae; genus Maratus; species Maratus michaelseni. Next base: position 11,404 of record CAWVPG010000249.1, on the reverse strand, counting down.
TTCGCTGATGCTTTTTCATTCACATCTCTCTTGCATTCAAAATATGGGTTTTAAAAGAAATGATATCAAAATTCGAGGGACACCTTCACATGAATTTAATAGTATTGTTTTAAAATTCAATTTAAATTATCATTGGTTTGTCTTCTAAAGTATATTTACACATGCAAAAAATGCTTATAATTTTCCAATACACTATTAAATATATTACTTTCACTGACCCTATATTATGCATTGAAATATATTTATTTCAATAAATTGATTTATCTTTTGTGCCATGCTATCCAAAATCATAAGTAAAATTTATGTAAATGATTATTTACATTCATAGATGCAATTATTTTGGACATGAAAAGGTATATAAATTTTATTCGCTGATGCTTTTTCATTCACATCTCTCTTGCATTCAAAATATGGGTTTTAAAAGAAATGATATCAAAATTCGAGGGACACCTTCACATGAATTTAATAGTATTGTTTTAAAATTCAATTTAAATTATCATTGGTTTGTCTTCTAAAGTATATTTACACATGCAAAAAATGCTTATAATTTTCCAATACACTATTAAATATATTACTTTCACTGACCCTATATTATGCATTGAAATATATTTATTTCAATAAATTGATTTATCTTTTGTGCCATGCTATCCAAAATCATAAGTAAAATTTATGTAAATGATTATTTACATTCATAGATGCAATTATTTTGGACATGAAAAGGTATATAAATTTTATTCGCTGATGCTTTTTCATTCACATCTCTCTTGCATTCAAAATATGGGTTTTAAAATAAATGATATCAAAATTCGAGGGACACCTTCACATGAATTTAATAGTATTGTTTTAAAATTCAATTTAAATTATCATTGGTTTGTCTTCTAAAGTATATTTACACATGCAAAAAATGCTTATAATTTTCCAATACACTATTAAATATATTACTTTCACTGACCCTATATTATGCATTGAAATATATTTATTTCAATAAATTGATTTATCTTTTGTGCCATGCTATCCAAAATCATAAGTAAAATTTATGTAAATGATTATTTACATTCATAGATGCAATTATTTTGGACATGAAAAGGTATATAAATTTTATTCGCTGATGCTTTTTCATTCACATCTCTCTTGCATTCAAAATATGGGTTTTAAAAGAAATGATATCAAAATTCGAGGGACACCTTCACATGAATTTAATAGTATTGTTTTAAAATTCAATTTAAATTATCATTGGTTTGTCTTCTAAAGTATATTTACACATGCAAAAAATGCTTATAATTTTCCAATACACTATTAAATATATTACTTTCACTGACCCTATATTATGCATTGAAATATATTTATTTCAATAAATTGATTTATCTTTTGTGCCATGCTATCCAAAATCATAAGTAAAATTTATGTAAATGATTATTTACATTCATAGATGCAATTATTTTGGACATGAAAAGGTATATAAATTTTATTCGCTGATGCTTTTTCATTCACATCTCTCTTGCATTCAAAATATGGGTTTTAAAAGAAATGATATCAAAATTCGAGGGACACCTTCACATGAATTTAATAGTATTGTTTTAAAATTCAATTTAAATTATCATTGGTTTGTCTTCTAAAGTATATTTACACATGCAAAAAATGCTTATAATTTTCCAATACACTATTAAATATATTACTTTCACTGACCCTATATTATGCATTGAAATATATTTATTTCAATAAATTGATTTATCTTTTGTGCCATGCTATCCAAAATCATAAGTAAAATTTATGTAAATGATTATTTACATTCATAGATGCAATTATTTTGGACATGAAAAGGTATATAAATTTTATTCGCTGATGCTTTTTCATTCACATCTCTCTTGCATTCAAAATATGGGTTTTAAAAGAAATGATATCAAAATTCGAGGGACACCTTCACATGAATTTAATAGTATTGTTTTAAAATTCAATTTAAATTATCATTGGTTTGTCTTCTAAAGTATATTTACACATGCAAAAAATGCTTATAATTTTCCAATACACTATTAAATATATTACTTTCACTGACCCTATATTATGCATTGAAATATATTTATTTCAATAAATTGATTTATCTTTTGTGCCATGCTATCCAAAATCATAAGTAAAATTTATGTAAATGATTATTTACATTCATAGATGCAATTATTTTGGACATGAAAAGGTATATAAATTTTATTCGCTGATGCTTTTTCATTCACATCTCTCTTGCATTCAAAATATGGGTTTTAAAAGAAATGATATCAAAATTCGAGGGACACCTTCACATGAATTTAATAGTATTGTTTTAAAATTCAATTTAAATTATCATTGGTTTGTCTTCTAAAGTATATTTACACATGCAAAAAATGCTTATAATTTTCCAATACACTATTAAATATATTACTTTCACTGACCCTATATTATGCATTGAAATATATTTATTTCAATAAATTGATTTATCTTTTGTGCCATGCTATCCAAAATCGTAAGTAAAATTTATGTAAATGATTATTTACATTCATAGATGCAATTATTTTGGACATGAAAAGGTATATAAATTTTATTCGCTGATGCTTTTTCATTCACATCTCTCTTGCATTCAAAATATGGGTTTTAAAAGAAATGATATCAAAATTCGAGGGACACCTTCACATGAATTTAATAGTATTGTTTTAAAATTCAATTTAAATTATCATTGGTTTGTCTTCTAAAGTATATTTACACATGCAAAAAATGCTTATAATTTTCCAATACACTATTAAATATATTACTTTCACTGACCCTATATTATGCATTGAAATATATTTATTTCAATAAATTGATTTATCTTTTGTGCCATGCTATCCAAAATCATAAGTAAAATTTATGTAAATGATTATTTACATTCATAGATGCAATTATTTTGGACATGAAAAGGTATATAAATTTTATTCGCTGATGCTTTTTCATTCACATCTCTCTTGCATTCAAAATATGGGTTTTAAAAGAAATGATATCAAAATTCGAGGGACACCTTCACATGAATTTAATAGTATTGTTTTAAAATTCAATTTAAATTATCATTGGTTTGTCTTCTAAAGTATATTTACACATGCAAAAAATGCTTATAATTTTCCAATACACTATTAAATATATTACTTTCACTGACCCTATATTATGCATTGAAATATATTTATTTCAATAAATTGATTTATCTTTTGTGCCATGCTATCCAAAATCATAAGTAAAATTTATGTAAATGATTATTTACATTCATAGATGCAATTATTTTGGACATGAAAAGGTATATAAATTTTATTCGCTGATGCTTTTTCATTCACATCTCTCTTGCATTCAAAATATGGGTTTTAAAATAAATGATATCAAAATTCGAGGGACACCTTCACATGAATTTAATAGTATTGTTTTAAAATTCAATTTAAATTATCATTGGTTTGTCTTCTAAAGTATATTTACACATGCAAAAAATGCTTATAATTTTCCAATACACTATTAAATATATTACTTTCACTGACCCTATATTATGCATTGAAATATATTTATTTCAATAAATTGATTTATCTTTTGTGCCATGCTATCCAAAATCATAAGTAAAATTTATGTAAATGATTATTTATATTCATAGATGCAATTATTTTGGACATGAAAAGGTATATAAATTTTATTCGCTGATGCTTTTTCATTCACATCTCTCTTGCATTCAAAATATGGGTTTTAAAAGAAATGATATCAAAATTCGAGGGACACCTTCACATGAATTTAATAGTATTGTTTTAAAATTCAATTTAAATTATCATTGGTTTGTCTTCTAAAGTATATTTACACATGCAAAAAATGCTTATAATTTTCCAATACACTATTAAATATATTACTTTCACTGACCCTATATTATGCATTGAAATATATTTATTTCAATAAATTGATTTATCTTTTGTGCCATGCTATCCAAAATCATAAGTAAAATTTATGTAAATGATTATTTACATTCATAGATGCAATTATTTTGGACATGAAAAGGTATATAAATTTTATTCGCTGATGCTTTTTCATTCACATCTCTCTTGCATTCAAAATATGGGTTTTAAAAGAAATGATATCAAAATTCGAGGGACACCTTCACATGAATTTAATAGTATTGTTTTAAAATTCAATTTAAATTATCATTGGTTTGTCTTCTAAAGTATATTTACACATGCAAAAAATGCTTATAATTTTCCAATACACTATTAAATATATTACTTTCACTGACCCTATATTATGCATTGAAATATATTTATTTCAATAAATTGATTTATCTTTTGTGCCATGCTATCCAAAATCATAAGTAAAATTTATGTAAATGATTATTTACATTCATAGATGCAATTATTTTGGACATGAAAAGGTATATAAATTTTATTCGCTGATGCTTTTTCATTCACATCTCTCTTGCATTCAAAATATGGGTTTTAAAAGAAATGATATCAAAATTCGAGGGACACCTTCACATGAATTTAATAGTATTGTTTTAAAATTCAATTTAAATTATCATTGGTTTGTCTTCTAAAGTATATTTACACATGCAAAAAATGCTTATAATTTTCCAATACACTATTAAATATATTACTTTCACTGACCCTATATTATGCATTGAAATATATTTATTTCAATAAATTGATTTATCTTTTGTGCCATGCTATCCAAAATCATAAGTAAAATTTATGTAAATGATTATTTACATTCATAGATGCAATTATTTTGGACATGAAAAGGTATATAAATTTTATTCGCTGATGCTTTTTCATTCACATCTCTCTTGCATTCAAAATATGGGTTTTAAAAGAAATGATATCAAAATTCGAGGGACACCTTCACATGAATTTAATAGTATTGTTTTAAAATTCAATTTAAATTATCATTGGTTTGTCTTCTAAAGTATATTTACACATGCAAAAAATGCTTATAATTTTCCAATACACTATTAAATATATTACTTTCACTGACCCTATATTATGCATTGAAATATATTTATTTCAATAAATTGATTTATCTTTTGTGCCATGCTATCCAAAATCATAAGTAAAATTTATGTAAATGATTATTTACATTCATAGATGCAATTATTTTGGACATGAAAAGGTATATAAATTTTATTCGCTGATGCTTTTTCATTCACATCTCTCTTGCATTCAAAATATGGGTTTTAAAAGAAATGATATCAAAATTCGAGGGACACCTTCACATGAATTTAATAGTATTGTTTTAAAATTCAATTTAAATTATCATTGGTTTGTCTTCTAAAGTATATTTACACATGCAAAAAATGCTTATAATTTTCCAATACACTATTAAATATATTACTTTCACTGACCCTATATTATGCATTGAAATATATTTATTTCAATAAATTGATTTATCTTTTGTGCCATGCTATCCAAAATCATAAGTAAAATTTATGTAAATGATTATTTACATTCATAGATGCAATTATTTTGGACATGAAAAGGTATATAAATTTTATTCGCTGATGCTTTTTCATTCACATCTCTCTTGCATTCAAAATATGGGTTTTAAAAGAAATGATATCAAAATTCGAGGGACACCTTCACATGAATTTAATAGTATTGTTTTAAAATTCAATTTAAATTATCATTGGTTTGTCTTCTAAAGTATATTTTCACATGCAAAAAATGCTTATAATTTTCCAATACACTATTAAATATATTACTTTCACTGACCCTATATTATGCATTGAAATATATTTATTTCAATAAATTGATTTATCTTTTGTGCCATGCTATCCAAAATCGTAAGTAAAATTTATGTAAATGATTATTTACATTCATAGATGCAATTATTTTGGACATGAAAAGGTATATAAATTTTATTCGCTGATGCTTTTTCATTCACATCTCTCTTGCATTCAAAATATGGGTTTTAAAAGAAATGATATCAAAATTCGAGGGACACCTTCACATGAATTTAATAGTATTGTTTTAAAATTCAATTTAAATTATCATTGGTTTGTCTTCTAAAGTATATTTACACATGCAAAAAATGCTTATAATTTTCCAATACACTATTAAATATATTACTTTCACTGACCCTATATTATGCATTGAAATATATTTATTTCAATAAATTGATTTATCTTTTGTGCCATGCTATCCAAAATCATAAGTAAAATTTATGTAAATGATTATTTATATTCATAGATGCAATTATTTTGGACATGAAAAGGTATATAAATTTTATTCGCTGATGCTTTTTCATTCACATCTCTCTTGCATTCAAAATATGGGTTTTAAAAGAAATGATATCAAAATTCGAGGGACACCTTCACATGAATTTAATAGTATTGTTTTAAAATTCAATTTAAATTATCATTGGTTTGTCTTCTAAAGTATATTTACACATGCAAAAAATGCTTATAATTTTCCAATACACTATTAAATATATTACTTTCACTGACCCTATATTATGCATTGAAATATATTTATTTCAATAAATTGATTTATCTTTTGTGCCATGCTATCCAAAATCATAAGTAAAATTTATGTAAATGATTATTTACATTCATAGATGCAATTATTTTGGACATGAAAAGGTATATAAATTTTATTCGCTGATGCTTTTTCATTCACATCTCTCTTGCATTCAAAATATGGGTTTTAAAAGAAATGATATCAAAATTCGAGGGACACCTTCACATGAATTTAATAGTATTGTTTTAAAATTCAATTTAAATTATCATTGGTTTGTCTTCTAAAGTATATTTACACATGCAAAAAATGCTTATAATTTTCCAATACACTATTAAATATATTACTTTCACTGACCCTATATTATGCATTGAAATATATTTATTTCAATAAATTGATTTATCTTTTGTGCCATGCTATCCAAAATCATAAGTAAAATTTATGTAAATGATTATTTACATTCATAGATGCAATTATTTTGGACATGAAAAGGTATATAAATTTTATTCGCTGATGCTTTTTCATTCACATCTCTCTTGCATTCAAAATATGGGTTTTAAAAGAAATGATATCAAAATTCGAGGGACACCTTCACATGAATTTAATAGTATTGTTTTAAAATTCAATTTAAATTATCATTGGTTTGTCTTCTAAAGTATATTTACACATGCAAAAAATGCTTATAATTTTCCAATACACTATTAAATATATTACTTTCACTGACCCTATATTATGCATTGAAATATATTTATTTCAATAAATTGATTTATCTTTTGTGCCATGCTATCCAAAATCATAAGTAAAATTTATGTAAATGATTATTTACATTCATAGATGCAATTATTTTGGACATGAAAAGGTATATAAATTTTATTCGCTGATGCTTTTTCATTCACATCTCTCTTGCATTCAAAATATGGGTTTTAAAAGAAATGATATCAAAATTCGAGGGACACCTTCACATGAATTTAATAGTATTGTTTTAAAATTCAATTTAAATTATCATTGGTTTGTCTTCTAAAGTATATTTACACATGCAAAAAATGCTTATAATTTTCCAATACACTATTAAATATATTACTTTCACTGACCCTATATTATGCATTGAAATATATTTATTTCAATAAATTGATTTATCTTTTGTGCCATGCTATCCAAAATCGTAAGTAAAATTTATGTAAATGATTATTTACATTCATAGATGCAATTATTTTGGACATGAAAAGGTATATAAATTTTATTCGCTGATGCTTTTTCATTCACATCTCTCTTGCATTCAAAATATGGGTTTTAAAAGAAATGATATCAAAATTCGAGGGACACCTTCACATGAATTTAATAGTATTGTTTTAAAATTCAATTTAAATTATCATTGGTTTGTCTTCTAAAGTATATTTACACATGCAAAAAATGCTTATAATTTTCCAATACACTATTAAATATATTACTTTCACTGACCCTATATTATGCATTGAAATATATTTATTTCAATAAATTGATTTATCTTTTGTGCCATGCTATCCAAAATCATAAGTAAAATTTATGTAAATGATTATTTACATTCATAGATGCAATTATTTTGGACATGAAAAGGTATATAAATTTTATTCGCTGATGCTTTTTCATTCACATCTCTCTTGCATTCAAAATATGGGTTTTAAAAGAAATGATATCAAAATTCGAGGGACACCTTCACATGAATTTAATAGTATTGTTTTAAAATTCAATTTAAATTATCATTGGTTTGTCTTCTAAAGTATATTTACACATGCAAAAAATGCTTATAATTTTCCAATACACTATTAAATATATTACTTTCACTGACCCTATATTATGCATTGAAATATATTTATTTCAATAAATTGATTTATCTTTTGTGCCATGCTATCCAAAATCATAAGTAAAATTTATGTAAATGATTATTTACATTCATAGATGCAATTATTTTGGACATGAAAAGGTATATAAATTTTATTCGCTGATGCTTTTTCATTCACATCTCTCTTGCATTCAAAATATGGGTTTTAAAAGAAATGATATCAAAATTCGAGGGACACCTTCACATGAATTTAATAGTATTGTTTTAAAATTCAATTTAAATTATCATTGGTTTGTCTTCTAAAGTATATTTACACATGCAAAAAATGCTTATAATTTTCCAATACACTATTAAATATATTACTTTCACTGACCCTATATTATGCATTGAAATATATTTATTTCAATAAATTGATTTATCTTTTGTGCCATGCTATCCAAAATCATAAGTAAAATTTATGTAAATGATTATTTACATTCATAGATGCAATTATTTTGGACATGAAAAGGTATATAAATTTTATTCGCTGATGCTTTTTCATTCACATCTCTCTTGCATTCAAAATATGGGTTTTAAAAGAAATGATATCAAAATTCGAGGGACACCTTCACATGAATTTAATAGTATTGTTTTAAAATTCAATTTAAATTATCATTGGTTTGTCTTCTAAAGTATATTTACACATGCAAAAAATGCTTATAATTTTCCAATACACTATTAAATATATTACTTTCACTGACCCTATATTATGCATTGAAATATATTTATTTCAATAAATTGATTTATCTTTTGTGCCATGCTATCCAAAATCATAAGTAAAATTTATGTAAATGATTATTTACATTCATAGATGCAATTATTTTGGACATGAAAAGGTATATAAATTTTATTCGCTGATGCTTTTTCATTCACATCTCTCTTGCATTCAAAATATGGGTTTTAAAAGAAATGATATCAAAATTCGAGGGACACCTTCACATGAATTTAATAGTATTGTTTTAAAATTCAATTTAAATTATCATTGGTTTGTCTTCTAAAGTATATTTACACATGCAAAAAATGCTTATAATTTTCCAATACACTATTAAATATATTACTTTCACTGACCCTATATTATGCATTGAAATATATTTATTTCAATAAATTGATTTATCTTTTGTGCCATGCTATCCAAAATCATAAGTAAAATTTATGTAAATGATTATTTACATTCATAGATGCAATTATTTTGGACATGAAAAGGTATATAAATTTTATTCGCTGATGCTTTTTCATTCACATCTCTCTTGCATTCAAAATATGGGTTTTAAAAGAAATGATATCAAAATTCGAGGGACACCTTCACATGAATTTAATAGTATTGTTTTAAAATTCAATTTAAATTATCATTGGTTTGTCTTCTAAAGTATATTTACACATGCAAAAAATGCTTATAATTTTCCAATACACTATTAAATATATTACTTTCACTGACCCTATATTATGCATTGAAATATATTTATTTCAATAAATTGATTTATCTTTTGTGCCATGCTATCCAAAATCATAAGTAAAATTTATGTAAATGATTATTTACATTCATAGATGCAATTATTTTGGACATGAAAAGGTATATAAATTTTATTCGCTGATGCTTTTTCATTCACATCTCTCTTGCATTCAAAATATGGGTTTTAAAAGAAATGATATCAAAATTCGAGGGACACCTTCACATGAATTTAATAGTATTGTTTTAAAATTCAATTTAAATTATCATTGGTTTGTCTTCTAAAGTATATTTACACATGCAAAAAATGCTTATAATTTTCCAATACACTATTAAATATATTACTTTCACTGACCATATATTATGCATTGAAATATATTTATTTCAATAAATTGATTTATCTTTTGTGCCATGCTATCCAAAATCATAAGTAAAATTTATGTAAATGATTATTTACATTCATAGATGCAATTATTTTGGACATGAAAAGGTATATAAATTTTATTCGCTGATGCTTTTTCATTCACATCTCTCTTGCATTCAAAATATGGGTTTTAAAAGAAATGATATCAAAATTCGAGGGACACCTTCACATGAATTTAATAGTATTGTTTTAAAATTCAATTTAAATTATCATTGGTTTGTCTTCTAAAGTATATTTACACATGCAAAAAATGCTTATAATTTTCCAATACACTATTAAATATATTACTTTCACTGACCCTATATTATGCATTGAAATATATTTATTTCAATAAATTGATTTATCTTTTGTGCCATGCTATCCAAAATCATAAGTAAAATTTATGTAAATGATTATTTACATTCATAGATGCAATTATTTTGGACATGAAAAGGTATATAAATTTTATTCGCTGATGCTTTTTCATTCACATCTCTCTTGCATTCAAAATATGGGTTTTAAAAGAAATGATATCAAAATTCGAGGGACACCTTCACATGAATTTAATAGTATTGTTTTAAAATTCAATTTAAATTATCATTGGTTTGTCTTCTAAAGTATATTTACACATGCAAAAAATGCTTATAATTTTCCAATACACTATTAAATATATTACTTTCACTGACCATATATTATGCATTGAAATATATTTATTTCAATAAATTGATTTATCTTTTGTGCCATGCTATCCAAAATCATAAGTAAAATTTATGTAAATGATTATTTACATTCATAGATGCAATTATTTTGGACATGAAAAGGTATATAAATTTTATTCGCTGATGCTTTTTCATTCACATCTCTCTTGCATTCAAAATATGGGTTTTAAAAGAAATGATATCAAAATTCGAGGGACACCTTCACATGAATTTAATAGTATTGTTTTAAAATTCAATTCAAATTATCATTGGTTTGTCTTCTAAAGTATATTTACACATGCAAAAAATGCTTATAATTTTCCAATACACTATTAAATATATTACTTTCACTGACCCTATATTATGCATTGAAATATATTTATTTCAATAAATTGATTTATCTTTTGTGCCATGCTATCCAAAATCATAAGTAAAATTTATGTAAATGATTATTTACATTCATAGATGCAATTATTTTGGACATGAAAAGGTATATAAATTTTATTCGCTGATGCTTTTTCATTCACATCT